>CM041791.1:73675700-73715700 GCA_023375725.1 Nephotettix cincticeps
ACGTATCGAACGCAATTAACTGATGTTTGTTATGTTAATTAATTATAGTAAGGCCGGACCTAAACAAACACGTTCAATCCTGTCGATTTCTGCCATGAGAAATACGAAAAAGTTTAATTTCCAAGAAGTAGTATGGACCATCCGGCGTCCGAACCATCCCAGTCTGGACTAGAGGGAGTCGTTTGTAATGCAAATGTATGTTAAGTTTTTACACCAGGTGACAACCTGTTGATAAAATATTGTTACTTACTTAGCGACAAAAACAATGTTACCATTGGTGTCATTTGCCATCTCAGTGATGTGTTTAATTCTCCTACAACTATCCGTAATGTTTTCTACAAGTTTTAGAACAGTTTCAATAAATAGCTAATTTGCAAGTTAAAGATTATTTACAATTTTATTTGTATCGTTTATCATATTCAATTAATCTTATATATGTATTTATTCCAGATTGTTTGAGTTGAAATGTGACAAGATTATCAATACTCTGAAGAAGAAAATCAAAGAACCCATGAAGAAATTTCTCCATAAGCAAGAAACAACAGGAGCGAAAATATTATTAAAGAAGTTAGGAGAAGTGTAATAAAGTCATTTTTTAGATATATTGTTTTATTCAAATACTTTCTTACCTAAATTCCTTTTGATTATTTATGGGTATGCAATTATAGATTCCAGCAAAAATAGATTGAAAAAGTCTTGTGAAATATGTAGTTTACATTCTTTGATTCATTGGTAACTTCCTGTTTAAGTTTAACAGTGCTTCAGTGTTTTTACTTGACTTTTTTTATTTTTGGTTTTGAATTACAAAATCATTTACTATATAATTAATACATACTAATAATAACATTAATCTTAATATATGAAAAATTCAAAGCCCTCACTCACTCACTCATCACTGATTCTCCCACTTCCCGATTACCTAGGAGGCTTAAATTCGGTATACTGGTTCTTTAGGCCTAAAATAGGAAAGTCTGATAGTTTTTGTGACAATTTTCCCTTAAATCTCTACCCTATAGGCCTTCAAATTTCCCATGTTAATCTTATAGAGAAATAATTTTGTTTTGGATTCCAACATATGTATCTTACCTTTTAAGATATAAACAGCAGCTGTTTTTATTTGTACCATTGAGCAAGCCAAAGAAGCAAGCATAAAGTCGTACTTAATGGTATCTAATTACCATATAAATAGAATTTTTTTCAATACAAATTTTGGGGATTATGTTTTATAATTAAAAATCAAATGTAGGCTATAATTGTTGGCCAAGTTAAAAATAATTACAATGTTTATACGTACTATGTTTATTATAATTATCAGCTGTTGTATATTTTTTATATTTTGCTTTTAATATCTGAAATGTATCAAAAGTTAAACCTAATAAATCTGTTTTGTACATCGCTGCAAGGCGTGACGGGAAACACTAGTTATTAATAAAACATTAATATAAGTTTAAACGTTCACAATAACAAAATATCCAACTAAGAATAACTGTATTTTTCAGAGTTATTGGTGATGTAACTTTTCTCATTTCCTTTATCAGACTTTAGATGTCCTTCCCATTACAAGCCTTGTACATTATTGTCACAACTCATTTGGAAGTTTACATGAGAGATAAATTTTTGTTAAAAATATCAGTGCTGAGAAAAGTTAACGAGAAAAACCACAAAATTTTTTATCACACTTAAAACATTATTTAGGTTATCATGTAAAAGCTCAAATTTGGTTGTTTACAAAATTTTTAAATAGTTGCATTCCATCTTAATTTTAACATTAAATAAAAAACTGATACAGAAGGATATTATTAAAATGGAAATGAATTTGTTTTGAAGCGATATCATTGGAAACAATAACATTAATGGAATAGATTAAAAGATTTTAAGGGTGGTGCATGGGAAATTTTTAAAATTAACGATAAATTTTTGCAGGTTGCAGGTTGATGTTTGCAGGGAAAGGGCCATGTGGCCCTAACTTTACCTGTTGAAATAAAGAATTTTTCATTTCATTTCATCTAAATTTTTAGGAGTTGAAATTACAACTTAACTCATAGTCAAATGAGTATTTTAATAGAAGTTGTATATTTAGATAACTCGATTATGAACTATTACAATTCGTTCTACTGAATTGTCACCTGTTGCAATTTAACGATTACATTTAAGAATGAAACCTCAAAAGTCATGTTCAAGAGTTCAATCACTAAACAAATAAAATTATTTATTCTAATACTATTTCGTTGAACTTTTTTAACGTGTCTTAAGTTTTTAACTACACAATCTTTCTGGATGTGATGAAATTCCGGCCATTTTCAAGTGATTACCCAAGTATTTACATTTAATTACAGAATAAAAACAAAATAGCAGTTTATTAAGTTCATACATCAAATAAAACTTACTTATCTGTCATGCACAAACACAAAACAAAATGCACAAAGTTAATACATAACACTCAGCTTCTGAGCTAGTAAGGCTGGAACCAGAATTGTGGACACAGAACGGAAGTCAGAATCTACTTCTATAGATAATTAAATTATTTAAAATTTTTTTAACATAAATCTTTATCCTTTAAGTATATTGTGTGGATTCTGATCATTTAATGTATGTGTGGTGAAGGTTAATATAGGGCAAATATCTATTTGCAATGAAGTTTATTGAGTATTTATTTGTTTTTAGCGAATTTCCCATAGGGAAGAAGCTATTACCGTAGGTCTCATGGCAAGACTTAAGCCCGGGACCATGTTTTTTTTCTTCTTTAGGTGCCTAGAGACCAAAAACAATAGTCGTTAAAATTTGTATATATATATATATATATATATATATGTATATATATATGTGTCTGTGAACACGATAACTCTCGTAGAAATGGTCCGATCGAGACCAAATTTGGTAGAGACGTGTATTCCTACAAATGCTCGGACGAGTTCGTAAACCAGACATATCGGTCAATGGGAACGGGTAGTTTGGGAGGGTTTTGTACCCCAAAATGGGTTTTTTTGCGTTTTTCATATGTAATTTAAAATTTTTTTAGATTTAATCTTTCACCACTAAAATCAGCTTAAAAAACTACACAATTTAGTTTCTTAAAGTTTTTTTCTATCTCCAACGGTTACCGTTGGTTATAACGTATTATATTATACGGTTACCGTATATAAAAAAATCTAAACACAGTACGTTGTATTTTGAGGCTCCAATGTTAATCTTATGGAGGATAAGGAAAAATTAATATTTCACTTATTAACCAATATTTTTTGATACAAATTTATATTTAGCTTTATGTGGTTGAGGTTCATCCATTTATGCTTAAAAATCATAGTTTATGTGTTTATCATGGCAGCAAACCTGCATACTCTTTTCCCATGTTAATCATATGGAGAATAGGCAAACTACTTTATTTATGGACAGATGTTGATGAAAGTTGGTATAAATGTTAAAAATAAATGTTTTTGAAGGTATAACTGCCCACTCTCAGTGTTCCTCACAGCAGCAAACCTGCACACTCTTTCCCATGTTAATCTTATGGAGAATAGGTTAATAATTCTCATGTTCATCGACAGATTTTGACTACTTGACTTGTCGTATATTAATTATTATTATATTATTGATTTGGAAATTCGCTGAGTACGCAGGTCTGCTGCGACGGGGGTATTTTAATTCCTTGCTGGTTTTCTCATATACATTTTTTCTGTTGATTTATGACATGATTTTTTAATTTTAGTCATTCCAAGGCCATGAAAAACAAGGATTGTTGGAATATTATGAAAGCTCATTTTTTATTTAACCCTTCCGAGCTAATTATTTTAGTATAGAGGAAAATTTTTGTTGTTGTACATGGATTATGTTCAGATATGGTATAGTTGCACTATAAATCCCCACCTTTTCATTCAAATATTTTTTATATTTTTTTTCACTGAACCCCGCCTGGGGGATACAGTGCACTGAGGTATGGGGTGCAGAGCCTCTCTCTGATGCGTGGGTGGAGCTACGTAAATTGGAGCAAACCAAGAGACAAACGACAAAGAATGAAAATGGCAGATATATCCGCTTTCCGCTCTTAGTGAAAATAATATGGGCAAACGCTCACAAAGGGTTAAAGATTGTAAAATACATATCAGATAATATTAATTTTAATAATCAAAATGGATATGGAATAGTAGTTCATAGTTCAGTTTATTCGCAAATACTAGCTACGAGATACCAAGCAATACAGGTAGAAATAGAAAGCACTGCAAATTAAATGGCAGTAATTGGATTCACTGACTGATCTGAAATACCAACCCGATAATCCAGTTTGTTTGGCGATCAATTTGATTGGACTACTAATACATTTATTACCATTGAATTGAGTTTAACTGCTGATTGGGAATTCGTACCCCAATAGGGCATTTCTTCTTAAATTATAGTTTTTTTACGACTACTCAAGTGTGGCTATACCCTTTGATGTGTTTTAAATTTTCAGTTTCAGTTTTGTTATTATTGGATAATATTATCTAGGTCCAATTAATTATAAATGTGATATTGTATTACATGGTTCATACATACAAAGTTCTATAGAAATAAATACATCATGGAAAAAGAAACAGGATGATTTTCCGAAAAAGGTTAATCAAATTTGTATAAGCAAATGACCCACCTTTTACCAAACTATATCTCTATATATAAAATTGAATGTATGTATGTATGTCTGTATGTCCTTTATGCGTTGCCAAACTACTCATCCGATAGCCATGAAATTTTAGGAATTTGCTCTACATGTGTCCGGGAAGGTTTTGGTGAAAAAATATTTTCGAAAATCCCATAAGTTTCCATTTTATGGCGTTTTAAATTTCTAATGTTAACCTTATGGAGAGTAAGTTTGTTTACAAATTGTCTACAATGAAAACATTTGATTTCTTAGCTACAGCTGATTGGTTTACTTTCCATTAGCAATATGTTTTACTATCCAATGCCATCTGAATCATTCTTTAATGTAAAACTATGAAGTAAATGTGTACTGTAAAAAATAAACAGCTTTATTCTCCACCTTAATAATTTACCGTTTTGGGGATTATGTATTTATATTTTCATTTTCTGTCTGATTAAAATCACGTGTTTATATTATAATTAAAATGTTTATATTATTACATTTATTATAATAATCAGCTGTTGTATATCTTTCCTATAAAAGCCGTATTACCCTTAGGTTTAGTTTGGGTTTGGATTCGATTTGAAAATTGTGAATTAATCCACTCAGATTTATTTGTTTTATAGGAATGTTATTAATATGTCTTATCGTTTCAGTATTGTTATTCTCTATGACGCGACCGAGGCTATATAACCTTTCACAATGAAGCCGTATAGCTATTCGACTTCAGAACATGGCCAAACTTAAAGTTAACATGTATTTACTGTGAGGCGTTACGAAGTTCGCCAGGTCAGCTAGTAAAAGTATATATCTTGACAAATCTGAGTGGATAAAATTATACTATACATGGTGTTTGAGGACTCTATTGAAACTTTTGAGGTTTGGTTCCTGGGTTCAGTATACTGTATTACCAACAGAGCCACCATTTTACTCTTTCCAATTTTATTTTCAAAATCCATTAAAATTCATTTTTATATTTGGCATATATTTGAATAATTAATTAGTTATGAAGATAATTAATTAAAAAAAATTAAAACTTTTCAACGTAAAAATTCAAAAAGGTAGCCAATTTACGAACTTCAAATATGAATATCTTTAACACTGATATTTTTACAATAATTTTAAAAGAATAACTTTTTTAGATAACTTTATGACAAGTCTAACGAGACCACATTTTTAAAAATTGAATGAAAAACAAACAAGATACAAAGTATGAAACTTTTTGTTAATATTAAAAACAGTATATGAGGAGGAAACTCACATGTATCATGAAGGAAAAAAACTGACTGGAAATGGTGAAATAACAAAATGCTTCGGGCCTATGCCAAATATATTCAGTCAATTTTGACTGGCCTGAATAAATATCTGACAGAAGTCTGGGTCAGGGGCTTGTCACTTATACACTAGGAGAAGCTCTGTAAACTGAACTTTTTTATCAAAAACTCTTACATACATGAGAAGAGAAGGTAACCTGTAAAGTCTGTTTACACTGAGATAGTGTTTTTTACTCGCTCGGCAGGTGAGGATGACCAGGAGACCAATTGAACCAACAACAGATCAATGATTATACGTTTATTTCTTATAGAAAACATAAAATATGAATAAATATCCACATACAACAATAAAGTATAATATATACCTATTAAATCAATGGCTAAATAGAGGCCCCTTCTACTTATTTATCACGAACATTTTCTTATTAATTAATTTTTTTATCAATACAATTGGAAATATACATGCCTTGTCATTGTCCGTCTTCAACCGGTGGTGTTGGGATCCGGTCCTGAAGCTCATCCCTTGTCATTGTCCGTCTTCAACCAGTGGTGTTGGGATCCGGTCCTGAAGCTCATCCCCTTGTCATTGTCCGTCTTCAACCGGTGGTGTTGGGATCCGGTCCTGAAGCTCGTCCCCTTGTCATTGTCCGTCTTCAACCGGTGGTGTTGGGATCCGGTCCTGAAGCTCATCCCCTTGTCATTGTCCGTCTTCAACCGGTGGTGTTGGGATCCGGTCCTGAAGCTCATCCCCTTGTCATTGTCCGTCTTCAACCGGTGGTGTTGGGATCCGGTCCTGAAGCTCATCCCCTTGTCATTGTCCGTCTTCAACCGGTGGTGTTGGGATCCGGTCCTGAAGCTCATCCCCTTGTCATTGTCCGTCTTCAACCGGTGGTGTTGGGATCCGGTCCTGAAGCTCATCCCCTTGTCATTGTCCGTCTTCAACCGGTGGTGTTGGGATCCGGTCCTGAAGCTCGTCCCCTTGTCATTGTCCGTCTTCAACCGGTGGTGTTGGGATCCGGTCCTGAAGCTCGTCCCCTTGTCATTGTCCGTCTTCAACCGGTGGTGTTGGGATCCGGTCCTGAAGCTCATCCCCTTGTCATTGTCCGTCTTCAACCGGTGGTGTTGGGATCCGGTCCTGAAGCTCGTCCCCTTGTCATTGTCCGTCTTCAACCGGTGGTGTTGGGATCCGGTCCTGAAGCTCGTCCCCTTGTCATTGTCCGTCTTCAACCGGTGGTGTTGGGATCCGGTCCTGAAGCTCGTCCCCTTGTCATTGTCCGTCTTCAACCGGTGGTGTTGGGATCCGGTCCTGAAGCTCATCCCCTTGTCATTGTCCGTCTTCAACCGGTGGTGTTGGGATCCGGTCCTGAAGCTCGTCCCCTTGTCATTGTCCGTCTTCAACCGGTGGTGTTGGGATCCGGTCCTGAAGCTCGTCCCCTTGTCATTGTCCGTCTTCAACCGGTGGTGTTGGGATCCGGTCCTGAAGCTCGTCCCCTTGTCATTGTCCGTCTTCAACCGGTGGTGTTGGGATCCTGTCCTGAAGCTCGCCCCCTTGTCATTGTCCGTCTTCAACCGGTGGTGTTGGGATCCGGTCCTGAAGCTCGTCCCCTTGTCATTGTCCGTCTTCAACCGGTGGTGTTGGGATCCGGTCCTGAAGCTCGTCCCCTTGTCATTGTCCTCTTCCTTCTTGATATTATCAGAATTTAAGAATAACTGTTTCTCAGCTGTGACTAGTGTTTGTCTAGGTAGAAAACATAATGGAAACATGTTCTCATTGCAATGTTCTGAAGGTTTGATTAACGTAGTGTAATTTTTTGTTTTAAAAATATATTGATGTTCCGTGTTAAGACTGGATATTTTGTTGTTTCACATTAGTGGTGTAGCAATAGATCGAAATATGTATCCATGCAATTTGCTGTTGATTAAGGTTATGTTTATTTTGACTAGCAATGTATTATTAAATATTTTGCAAGATGTTATTTTTAGGTTGTAGTACCAATGGAGATCTTCCTTTGGGATAGCTAAACTCAGTCCTATTAATTTAGATTTAATTTTGAGTTTATTTAGTTGCCTTGACAAGTTTTTAGGAGTAATTATAAGTTGTAATCGTTTTTCTTGTTGGAAACTGTATATAATGTTACTGTATTTCTCCTGATAATATTTATAAAGAATATAAGTTCATACACCTCATTCCAGGAATCCACCAAAACTATTTACAACCCCCACACTCCTTTTGTTTCCTTGTGAGCTGCAATACAGTGAAGCGATATCAGTTTGTGGAGGCTTTCTCTAAAAGCAATACACATATGAAAGTGTGTGTGAAACAAAATATTGTTTTGTTTTTATTTAATTTATAATACAGTAATTAAATATATTTAGTTTGCAACGATGTCAATTTTATTATTGCGGAACAATACTCCGCATACGCTCTCTCCCGTAACACCATTCTTATACAAGAAAATTACTAACTATGTTTATTTCTATGTTTGTTTCTAAAATAGAGTAATTAATTAATTAAATTAACGATGGAAATTTATATTTTATCAATTTATTTGACACGTACTATGTTATAAAAACAAGTAAGATGGGTTGAATTAGTTGAATTCAACGCATATTCAACCAAATTCAACGAATTCAACCCATCTTACTTGTTTTTATAACATAGTAAGTGTCAAATAAATTGATAATATATATATATATATATTTATATTTATATATTTATATTTATATACATAAATATACACTTTATAAACCGCAGCAATGATTATAAAAATAAAGGTAACCCTTCAATCGGGTCAGACCCATCCAGTCTTATATACAGAGCGTTCATTGATGTTGGGGACAAACTTCCAGGGATGATAGTGCTCATCAAAATAAACAAAAAATGCCCTAAAACATGTATCTAGAAATTATTCGTTCGGCGCACATTTTGTACTTTTTACAAAAATTATTATATCCCAAGATCTAGTTAAGCTACAGAAATCAACGTTTGCACAAATCTTTATTGGTTAAAGAGAAACATATTTTTAATGTATCATTTAGTTTGCTTATATATTTCCAACATGGCTGTGGTTAAAAATCTTTGAACTTAAGTTACAACAAAACTATTAACTTTATAAACTTTTTAAGAGGTATAAGAAAATTGTAAATTTGATTTCAAATCCAACGATATTTTGTTGAACGAAATGCGACCATGGATAAGCGAGAAAATGCACTTAAATGTTATACCTTGCAGAGCCCATACGCCCATACCGCGCGGCCGTGGCGAAGAAGCGTTGCGCCTGCTAATCCGCCACCGCTTATTAAAATTACAATTTTTTATACCGCGTGAAAAGTTTATAGTTAGTAGTTTGAGGGTATGAGGTTTGTCCCTAGCTTTGATGAACACTCTGTATACACGACTTCTTCACAAACGTTTCTTAAACCTCTTACTTTTTAAAATTTTCTTTCTTAAAATTTAATTTTAAATACATTTTAAACATTTTGACTTAATATTATTATTCATTTACCTATTAACAATTTAGTTTGTGTATTTAACAACTTTGACATTAAATGCTTGTGATGAGCAAAATATACTGTTACCATTCATCATTCCGATTTTTTTATTTCACTGATTATTTTGTTTCCATTGTTTATGGATGACCTTTGGAATGCTGGAAAATATTGGAACCCTTGGAATTGGATGAGCTTGGAAATTATACTCTGATATACTTTGAAATTTGAAAGTCCCAATTTCCAATTGAGCTACTACTCCCCATGCTTTTGAACGGATATATTTACATAATCATTTTGTCCATCAACGGACCAATATGATCCTTAAATACGTCGATGTTCCGAGTACGGTTGACAATGTCATCCGTATATGCCAAATATGCCCCTGACTGCCTTATTAGAACAGACAGCTGATACCAGCCGTCTCGCTGGTTCAATGCCGCAGCGGACAAAACACTCCTCGCTTAACTCCTGTCGAGATTTAAAACTCCTTACTTTTCTTTCTATCAACATAAACCTTTCATTTTGGATTTTCCACAGTGACTCTCTCTAACTCAACTCAATAACTAGTCACCCTTCAACAACTCTTTCAGTGTGTAAAAATTATGGTTAAAACGTTATAGGCTTCAAAATGCAAAAAAAAAAATAATTTTTTTCGAAAAAAACATTGCCTACTAACATTGTAGCCAGCTCAAAAAATAAATAATTATAACTTTCAATTTATTAGTCTAATGATGGTTCCAGAGAAAAGTTAAATTTAAGAGTCTGCATCAGTGGCAGGCATCTTGAATCTAGTCCCGTAAGGGCAATGTTAAATTCTGGCGGAACATACCTTCACTTTGGCGTGTGTAGTGGCGTTATTTATCAAAGTATCAATGTGAAACTTTGGAAGTACATTGATGAGATGTGGCTCAAGGGCATGACCTTTTCAATATGTTCAATATGTTAAAAAATTTAACTTGATATAAAAACAAAAATCCAGGAATATTTTACAAAATAAATCATTATTCTTTTTTATTGAGAGCGTAAATAAGAAGTTCAGTAAGGTGAGGTAAGGTGCCCTGGAGGACTGTTATACCTTTAATTTGACACCTCTTCCGTTAATTTATGACAATAGGTCAAGGAGATATAGGCGCCAGAATTTAACATTGCTCTTACGGAACTAAAATCCAAGATGGCTACCCCTGATGCAGACTCTTAATGACCGCGGTAAACATGTACATTTTCATGGAATAACATGCTTGAGGCTAGTTCTGTGTGTCTGATTATTATTGAAATCAGTAACGACATTTCATGTGAAAAGTTCGTCAATTGAACTGACATTAGTAGAATGTTGTTACCGTGACTGTCTCGTTGACTGTGTTGTTATTAAACATTAGTTAACCTAATATTCATATAATTAAAAATAGAAACATAAAAATGCTTTAATAGGAGAAGTTACACAGCATACCTCTATACTTATTTATAACCAACGTAATTCTGCCAAAGAGATAATTTAATTGTGAGTAGGTTTGCTGAAAGGTAGAGAAAGTGTGTTGTGTGTTGTGAATATTTACAAGACCAAGCAACACAGAAGGATTTACCTCGACGTAATACTCGTACATGAGGATTACATTTACTTTGAGGTAAGGCAAGTGTTGATACATTCTTCTGGGTAACAAGACCTTCTCCGAACCTTTACTTATTTCCTTTGTTGTTTTTTGAAGAAAATTATTTTCAGTATTTGTTATAATTGTACGTATGAAAGCCGTGTATTTTAATTATCTATTAGTTGTTATTGTTATATAAAAATAAAGTTTTGTTTAATTCGTGAAATTATATTTTATAAATTGAATCATGTAATTCCTCGATAAAAATTTATAGATTTTTTTCAAATTTGTGAGATTCTCACTTCAATATTAGCAGTTTTTTGCCAATTTTTGCCAACACAAAATATTGGTAAACAAGAGGAGTAGTTTTAACATTTTTTATAAAGATTTAATTTCTACATGACCTTCATTAAAATACATTAACAAACGAATTGCGCGAGTTTTCTGTATGATATCGGTGTTGCAATTGCTTTTGGGAGTACCGTCATGAACCTTGTATTGAGTAGGCCTCTCTGACACTCTTTGTCACGTGTAAAAGTGGCGTAGATACAGTTTTTTCATGGGGGGATATATATATTTGAAACAAACGATAAAAGTTGGCCAATCCTTCGTACTGCTGTCTTTGGGAATCGTTTGTTTCAAATAAACACATAAAATTGCTAAAAACCTCTTCATGGTTTGTAAATCGTTCTTTAAGTTGGTTTATAAAATAATCGACATAAGGAATAAAAATGCATACTCTATGTGCATACTCTATGCTATACTCTACTCTACAATGTTCATTCTCTTTCGCTGTACTGTTGCTATCCTTTTTAACGCCTCTTCAACTCCAAAAGAACTGGCCAACGATTTACCGCTACCGGTACTGTAAATTTTGTTAAACTGAACTTCATTTCGCTCTCTAATTTGACTCAATTCTTCAATTGCGCATTCAGCGCTTAACACACACTTCTTCAGATCCAGAGTTTGTTTTTGGTAAAGTTTGCTTAGTGGCAGTCCATATCCAAATATTTCATTAATAACTGATAAGGCTATACAAAACTCAAAATCCATAGAATTTAGCCAAAGTTTTGCATCAGACGCTGTCGAATCCTGCCAGGTGCATATTGATTCTAATGCTTCGTGGACATAGGGAAGTAGTTCTATGAAGTCATTTATGGCATCATATTTTGAAATCCACCTGCATGGTAGCTTTTAGTCTCTTCAAAGAACGGGCATGGGGGGTTTCACTGCTGCTTTCAATGGCATTCACTAAAACTGATTTTCTTTTAGGAGTGTTAAAAAAAGTATACATTTTTTCAACAGTTCCAAGGCAATTTCTCACAGCTTGTACCTCACTGGCTTGGGTGATAGCCAAGTTAAGTGAGTGTGCAGCGCAATGTACATATAGTGCTTTTGGGTACATTTCTCTGACTGCAGCTTGCACTCCATTAAATTTTCCAGCCATATTCCCAGCACCATCATACCCCTGGCCTATCATGTATTCACAATCTACGCCACAAGATGTTAAACCTTTTATTATTGTATCGGCTAAATTTCGTCCTTTTAGAGAGTCTGCCTCAAAAAAACTGCAAAAAATCCTCCTTAACTTCACAATTTTGGTTTATGTACCTAACACAAATTGCGACCTGTTCTGTGGTAGAAATATCTGGTGTCTCATCAGACAAAACAGTAAAACACTTAGCATCATTAATTTGCTTCACCACTTTATTCAAAATTATTTCATTGAAACATTCTATTATTTCATTTTGAATGGATGGACAGGTATATTTATTTCGTTCTTCAAGCATAGTTTGCAATTCTGTGTCCCCAGATGCCCCATAACTTAATATTGCTCTAAAATTACCTTCATTAGTGCCAGCAAACTGCTGTTCTTCATTGAGCAATATATGTCCGCTATCCCTATGACCACGCAAGGCTATTTCTTGGCGACCACATAAAATGACCGCTTCAACTATAGGTTGCAATTTTTTCGATTTTCTTTAATCTTTTTCTTCCGATCTCTATCGATTTTATCCACTATAGATTCGCCAAAATTACTAGATAGTATTTTTTTAAAATCAAGAGATTTGCATAAGCTATTACGGTGATATTCACTATTATCATATTTGTTAAAACACTCTATTGCCTTTTTCCAATTGTCAAATTTATTTTTCACTAAATGACCTAGTGTCTGGCTTCCTACACCACCCGTGTTGGCGAAAACTACACAATATTTACAATATGCTCCTTCATCATTTTCTGAATAAACAAGCCACTCATATTTGTCAAGCCACTGCTGCTGGAACCTTAGTTTATTTTTTTTATCCTTATATTTCTCAATCAAGGGAAACTTATAATTTTTCGGCGGTACCCATGAATCATTAAGTACTTTTAATTTATCATTAATATGTCCCTTACTTTGAAGTGGAGGAGATGATGGTAGGATTTCAGATGTTGAAGTTGAAGCCGTTGGTGTTTCACTATTGACAACCTCTAAACACGGTTTTTCCTATCATGATCAACACTAAAATCACCTGGTGTTTTCCCAACACAGACACCGTCACTTAATACTAAATCACTTTCACGTTTCCTTTTAGGTACGAAAAATCCAGTTAATTTACATTGTTTTTTAGTGGTCATGTTATTAAAAACAAACAAAAGAAAAATACATGAAACATACCATACCGAGCACAAAATTAATGAGTAAGGGAAATAAATGGACACCACGAGTGATGTCGCCAACGTAAAGGTTCCGACTGTTTTGGTTTGGTGTTAGATTTTTCAGCAGAGGGAGGTTGTTGGCGGGAGGGATGAGTGGGGAAGCAGTGACCTTGTAGTTGTAGACTAATACTCTTGCCGTTCGAGGAATCGGCGCCGGTGCCTGCACCCCTACCCTAGACAGTCTTGACAATGGCTGTGACATGCACCCGTTTAGGCGGATTTCTAAATTATATTACTGTTTACTGCAACAGTGCAACGTGCAACATAAAATAGCATCAACACACCCTTTTTTGTATTATTTACTATTGGTAAGTGGTATTGCTGTATACAGTTGCTTTCAAATTATTAGTAAACTTGAGTGTTATGGGGGGGGATATATCCCCCTTACCCCCCCCCGTATCTACGCCACTGACGTGTAAGCTTTAACGGGAAACAAATTTCGGAAGAATGTGTCCTTTATAAAGACAATTTAAATAATTCTAATACAGACTGTCAGCGACGGTTGCGCATTTGTTAGTTACTAGTTTGAGCACTAGAGTGCACTAGCGCGATTGGTTAGAGAGACGATGCCGAATTGAACACGCAGATGAGCAGACGACAGTGATTGATTCTAATCTCACTCAAACCTACTACCTTTTATTTAACTCATTTTAATTAACTGGGTTTTCGGTGTTGTGCTTTGTTTCTCTTTCGTTTAACATAGAGACTACGAATATATACAACAGATTAATTTGTTTTGAGAAGA
This sequence comes from Nephotettix cincticeps, assembly GCA_023375725.1. NCBI lineage: Eukaryota > Metazoa > Arthropoda > Insecta > Hemiptera > Cicadellidae > Nephotettix > Nephotettix cincticeps. The sequence continues at coordinate 73,690,113 of CM041791.1, forward strand.
AATATCTTGTTTAGTATATAGTATATAGGTAAAGAACCAGCTAAGATTGTTACTAGGCCTAATTGGTCGACCACAACGCATCTCAGTGAATTTCTTTGTCCTACGGTAATTATTTGTAATGTACAAACCAAACCTCATAATGACCTCATTTTGTTAAGAATAATAATTAAAATGCTTTGCTTTTAAAGCTTCAGTTTTACTCAGGAATAAAAGTTTCCTCCTCTATCTTAGGGATCATAGTACATTATGTGCAAAACTTCTGTACTCTTTTTTATTTAAAGTAAAGCTAGCTAACCATACATCAACAAGAAATGTGACATGTGTTCTTAATTAAACACATTCCATATAAATACCCTCCCTTTGGTTGCATACTTGGTTGATGAACATATTTTATCAATTATTATCAATGTAGAGTTATGAATGACATTTTATCATTTCTTGAATACAAAAACCTACGTAACGTTACACTAGCATAGCCACAAATACTAAAGAGGGGCTTTAAATAATAAGTAAGAATTAGTAGGCCTATTACGTGAGCTAAGGTTTTTGATTCTGTGTAGGTTAGAGATTTATTAAGGACCCTACAGAAAACACATTATGTTAGTTGCTCATGCTTTAGTGTTTTTTATACAAATAATTCCATGTCAAGAAAGAAGTTTTTTTTAAACTTGTTTTAAAAGTAAAAATGAAGTAACATGTTACATGGGATGCATACATTTTGGATGCATGCGTACATGGGAATGTATGCATGCATGTTAATATTTATAGATTGAGTGTGTTAAAGTCCACAGCTTGGCAAGTTAATTTTTTAACACCCAATTAATTATATAATTTATCAAATTATGCTAGGCCCCCCTCCTGGTACTATTAAATCTAAACATAGTGATACAAGCCTGTAATGTTAGAATAATAATCATTACTTATTTTCATCATGAATATTATGTACCGGTATGTAAGGATATATTGGGCTAGAACATTAAATAAGAACAACCATTACTAAGCGAGAAATTAAAATTGTTATTTTAATTTTCATCTGATGGGTTTTTTAATAATGTAATATCATTTTGATAAATTTGGAATCGATATGATACTGACTTGATCATATTATCAATAAGGAATCTGAATTTTACTCAAGATTACTATTAAAAGTTTCATAACAAATATAAATAAGTTAAGCTGGAATTTGTGACTAAATGCAACAATGAACAAACTTTCTAATAATTATACTAATTTTATGTTCACTAATTATACAAACTTTCTAAACCTTCACTTCAATGCATTTTTTTCTTTGATAAAATAAAATTAGTATATCAAATATTAGTTTTTTGAACCCAACAAAATCCTCCTCGGAGCGACTAAAACATTGACAAGATACGGAAAACGAGCATTTCAGAGGTTCAGTATAATCCTGTTTTTGATTGTTTTAGAAATGCGCATGAAGCGGGATTTAAAAGAGGTTAGAAAACTGTACTTGCGCTGACCGGCCCCAAGTCAATAAATACATTTTGTTAAGAGGATAAGCCAATATTTCCAACTGGTATTATTTGTAGATTTCCATTATCTTAATTATTATACTCTGTTTTATACTTCATTACATTAGATGCTTTATGCCCAAAAATATACATTTTAAAATAATGACTTAGTTTATATACGTTTTTTGTTTGTTTTTTTAATTCTTTTAAACTCTCGGTTTTGTGAATAAGTCACTAGAAGCTCCTTTATGAGTGTAGTAAAAAAATGAGCCAAACAATAAACTTGATTTATTTCCTGATTCAGAATAAAATGATGAATCTTTCAGGGTATATGTCTTGGTATATGTCTCAACAAACAACAATTTTAGAGGATTTTGATTCAAAATATAAAATAAATGGTATCAATGGACCCACATATACTTTCTCCCTTAGGTAGCCTAAATTAAAATACTACAACCTTTACCAAACTGTCATATTCTTTAAAGTTTATCTAAATATAATTTGAAAATTTATTGTTTTAAATACAATCATCCAATTTCTTATACTAATAACAAGAGAAAAAAAGTTAAATTTGTTATTTAACGAACATTATTCCACAAACCTTTATTACTAACCTTCAAGTATAAAAAATAAGCCCGATATTTATGAAACTATTGTTCACTAAAAACCTGGAAATACAGTTAATGAAGTTTAAAAGGTTTGCAGTAGTCTCCTCAATTTAAAACTCACTTGTACCATATGAAATGCTCTCTTTTATTATTATTTTATATAATAAAATTAGTTAAAAGAGATTGATTTTTATAAAATGAATGTACTTTATACCTTTCCAATCAAAAATTATGCAAACAAATTTCAAGTATTAATAACATGAACTTGAAAAAATTAAATTGTAGTCCAAAATTCTGTGAATCACTATTTACTATTAGAAGGAATTGTCATATTAGCAAAACAATTTAGATACAAGTTCAAAATGTCACGCTCTTTTAGAAAATTCAATATTTTAAAATGATTGAAAATATGGTCCAAAGATAGTGGCGATTTCCCTTTAAGATTAAAAGCTAAATAATTATTTTTTCTTGTTAAAATTTTTACAACACCGAGAGTATTGGAGGTTTTTAGAAGTATTCGTTACACTCAGTTGTTGCGAGGGATGCAATAAAATGTCACAGGACTGCATCACTCGTGTAAGCACTGTTTTTATGTCATGGGTATTGCTATTTCTATCACCACGTTTATATCAATTTACATGAGGAAACAATTTACTGAGGGAAAAGTTGTCCGCAGTTTGAAACAAACCGTATTACACCGAACCGTTTGGCTTCGATTGTAAATTAATGCAAATACAATTTCCATCGTAAAATAAACGGGAAAATAAATCACAGAGGGGTTTTTTATAAAGCAAATTATTTCTGATATGTTTGATTTGTTTATGTAATTTGCAAATTAATAAGATAAGTACCTGGTGACCGAGCTTTGCTCGTATAGAATAAGACATGTATTATAAAAATTAATTAGAAAAATTAAAACACATCTATTACTCAATGAAAACATTTATGTGGTTGAAATAAAACCGATTTAATACACCATAATTAATATAGCACACAAAAACGTTTATGAACTCGCGGCCTATAGTTCTTATATACAACTAACGAGTTTAGTCATTGAGCGATGCCTTTAACGTCTTACAAAGAATCATTTATGTTTAATTATCCATAGTTATATTACCTGTGATCAACTGATTTTTTAAACAATGAGGAATGAAAAGCAAAAGAGAAATTTAATTTACATCGATTTATTGGTTTGTTACAGTGGCTTCAAGCAATACAACGAATACGTTTTCTATCAAAACACGGAAGATTTTGGAAATACTTTTTTCTGCTTTTATTTCGCACAGCTATGTTATCCTTAAGTTTTTACAAATTGTTTAGTAACCTGATAATTTTGCATTTATTTAATTCACAAAATAAATATTAATGCATAACCTCTATATTGTTCCCCGCAGTCTTCAATCAAGAACTGTCAAATGTTATAAACACTGTTGGTTTGTATTGTTTTACATTTTATCTCCATAAGCAAATGTTAATTTTAGATTTTAAATTTAATTACAAGAAAACACAATTTTCCTGGACATTAGACCTATTAAACTTATTTCTACTCGAAATTAGTTATTTCCAAAATAAAGAAAATCCTCGGTGCCGTTTTGAGATCCGTGTGCAAATTATATATATATATATATATATAATTATGTTTATAATTGCTCGTATTATAGATAATTCAGTAAGATAATTCAGCGGTTAGTAAGTAAGCTATCAATATGAATGTTATGTCACTATAGAAATACACACGCACACTCGCACCAGTGATATTTTGAAAATTAATAACGGAAAAGTCAACCAGTTCCACAAACAACCACGTTTTTAACGTTGAGGTATTGAATACCTTGGTTGCCATATTATACTAGTTCCTTTTATATCTCTATATATAAAATTGAATGTATGTATGTATGTATATCCTTTATGCGTTGCCAAACTACTCATCCGATCGCCATGAAATTTTAGGAAGTTGCTTTACATGTGTCTGGGAAGGTTTTAGTGAAAAAATATTTTCGAAAACCCCATAAGTTTCCATTTTATGGCGTTTTAAATTTCTAATCCAATACTATAATACGAGCAAGGTATATATATTTGCACACGGATCTCGAAAACGGCACCGAGGAATTTCTTTAAATTTTGGAAATAACTAATTTCCGAGTAGAAAATAAGTTCTAGATAGGTCTAATGTCCAGGAAAATTCGTGTTTTACTGTAATATTAAGTTTAAAATCTAAAAATTTAACATTACGCTTATGGAGAATAAAATGTAAACAATAAAAACCAAAACAGCTGTTTATAACCGTTTGACAGTTCTTGATTGAGGACTGTGGGGAACAATATAGAGGTTATGCATTAATATTTATTTTATGAATTAAATAAATGCAAAATTATCAGGTTACTAAACAATTTGTAAAAACTTAAGGATAACATAGCTGTGCGAAATAAAAGCAGAAAAAAGTATTTCCAAAATCTTCCGTGTTTTGATAGAAAACGTATTCGTTGTATCGCTTGAAGCAACTGTAACAAACCAATTAATTGATGTAAATTAAATTTATCTTTTGCTTTTCAATCCCCATTCCGTTTATAACAAAATCAGTTGATCACAGGCTAATAATAACGGTATGGATAATTAAACAGTAAATGATCGGCTTTGGCTAAAAGACGTTAAACGGCATCGCTCAATTGACTAACGTCGTAGCCGAGTTGTAGCGTGTCGGCCTCACTATAGGCCGCGAGTTCCATCCCCACCAGGGACGATACTTTTTGTTCAGTGCTATATTAATTATGGTGTATTAAATCGGTTTTATTTCAACCACATAAATGTTTTCATTGAGTAATAAATGTGTTTTAATTTTCTAATTAATTTTTATAATACATGTCTTATTCTATACGAGCAAAGCTCGGTCACCAGGTACTGTTAACCTTATGGAGAGTAAGTTTGTTTACAAATTGTCTACAATTAATTAAAACATTTGATTTCTTAGCTACAGCTGATTGGTTTACTTTCCATTAGCAATCTGCTTTACTATCCAATGCCATCTGAATCATTCATTAATGTAAAACTATGAAGTAAATGTGTACTGTAAAAAATGAACAGCTTTATTCACCACGTTAATAGTTTATGGATTTGGGGGATTATGTATTTATATTTTCATTTTCTGTCTGATTAAAATCACGTGTTTATATGATAATTAAAATGTTTATATTATTACGTTTATTATAATAATCAGCTGTTGTATTTCTTTCCTATAAAGGCCGTATTACAGTTAGGTTTGGTCTGGGTTTGGATTCGATTTGAAAATTGTGAATTAATCCACTCAGATTTATTTGTTTTATGGGAATGTTATTATTATGTCTTATCGTTTCAGTGTTGTTATTCTCTATGCCGCGACCCAGGATATATAACCTTTCACAATGAAGCCGTATTGCTATTCGACTTCAGAACACGGCCAAACATAAAGTTAACATGTATTTACTGTCAGGCGTTACGAAGTTCGCCGGGTCAGACCCAATTGGTAGTGAAGAGTGAGAAAGACGGCAGTGGCTCCTAGAGCCTAGAGCCTAGAGGACGGAGACAATGTCACATTACCATACAAACCAACACGAACCAAACGTCGCTCTCTATGGTAATGTCCTCCACATCTGCTGGGCCCGAGCCCGAGCATATTCATGAGTAACAGACAGCACATGTTGTTCTATTACCGTTATTTTAATTGTAGATGTCAATTGCATGTATAATTGATAGGTTTCTAATCAACGGCAGGCAGTACTGCTTTAACATAATTTCCTTTAATATATATATCCATAGCACAATGATGTTTTCATTGGCTTTGCTGCTTAATTGTAATAGTGATATATAATGGAATACCAATTAGTAAAACCTATAGTAGCACTTTGAGAATTTATTTTTTATAAAATGTAATACTCATCATTGTAATATTATTTTGAATTTCTAGTGACAATGAGAAATTTTACAAATGAAAAACGTAAACACATAAAAATGTAATATTCTTCATATATTTATTTATTTTTTAATGTGGCTACATAAATTCAAAATCAAATGTTGAACTTCACGGGAAACCAGTCTTAAAACCTGGAAAGAGTGACGTGGAAGGATGCAACGATGATTTACCACCACAGAAGTAAATAGAAGTGGTAAACCTCGGATAAGCAAACGCTAACTTTGTCATTCGTGGAAATTCACCGGTAGGCCTACACCGTCAGTGTTGGAGTGTTGTCTGGCATTTGTAATAAATACCGCCACCGTGTCTATGTTGGAGTGTTGTCTGGCATTTGTAATAAATACCGCCACCGTGTCTATGTTGGAGTGTTGTCTGGCATTTGTAATAAATACCGCCACCGTGTCTATGTTGGAGTGTTTTCTGGTATTTGTAATAAATACAGCTACCGTGTTTATGTTGGAGTGTTGACCGACATTTATAATAAATACCGCCACTGTGTCTGTGTTGGAGTGTTATCTGACATTTGTAATAAATAATGATGTCTAGGACGTTATTTCAATTAATGAGCTTTGGAAATCACGTGTAATCCCACTCCCACGGTTCATCATGGGCGAGATTTATCATTTGGTGGTTCATTTTATTTCTCTTATGGTTATGTATTTTACAGTTTCGGTATGGGTGTCAATATTCTTCCAGTACAAGTAGCTTCTTGGTTTATATCTTTGCCAATCTAATGTGTCCACATGTAGTTATTTTTTCAGTAATTCAGTTTGAAGAGATAAAGATACTACAACTTTTATGCCTGGAAAAATACACCAATCAAGTAAAGTGTACTCGTTATTGTTATCGTCCCGATGTTACCAGATCGTCTCCATTTTTGAGGGCTGTTAGGAGTTTGAACAGAACAGGATCCTTTTTTGCGTGTTCTGAAGTTGTTTCCTCGGTAAGTAAAAGTATTGAAATTTGGATCATATAATTTGGTTACAGATCATCCATCATATTCTTATAGCTTTAAAGTATTATTTAACACGGTTTTTTAAAAAAGAAACACAAAAACTAAATGTATAAAGAGAACTGAATTGGAAATCAATTCAATACATGATCAACTAATTAGCTGAATATTAAAATACAGTTAAATAGAACTATATATGAGTAGGTAGAACGGTTGTTAAAATGAGCCCCACACTCCCTACGCAGGAGGTAGATCGTGCTTAATACATTACAGTACCTCTTTAGCTCGACGTATACTAAAGTAAAAAGAAAAATATACATTGGGTCAACAGAGATTGATTTTCGAGAGATCTTGTTAAACAAATTATAAATGTGAGAGAAATCCCACTTAGTGAATTAAAACTGCAGTAATCTCTGAGCCGTGACTTTCCTTTAGGATTAGGGATCAGGAATGTCTACGTCAGCTTACTGCGAGAATAATGTTTTGTCTGACCACAATAAGGGGACGATGGTATTTTATCAAAAACCATTTTTATAACTAGACAAACATCGGTTACATGGGGGAACTATTAATGAAAAGAAAATGAGCTGTTAGTTCTAAGTAATTAAAAATTGATATTAGCCAAGGCTTTGCTTATAAAAACACACAAACAGCGTTTCATTTGTCAATAATTATTTTAAATGAATATGTCTTATACGTCTTTGATTTACTTATAATAAATAAGCTGAGACTTATAAAAACATGTTATTTTACAAAGAGTTATAGTTATTTATTTTATTAGGTTGTTTTTAAATTGGTAATTAGAACATTCAAAACTAGGTATTTACATAAAGAGCATTTCCCCACAACATTATTTGATCACTGAAAATATTTAACAATACTTCCTTCGATAAACATTTGAACATTATAAAATATTTTACTGATTGTACACGATAAAAAATACCATTTCTTTGGTTTTACTACTACATATTCTTTGAAAATTGTATTATTAATTTTTACCGCTCGTAAAAAATAAATCCTTTGTACATTACATATATGTCAACAAAATTTAGGTCATAGTCCACCTAGAAACTGTGAATTTTAAAATTTTAATTGGTTAGAAATCTACTTATAATTTTTATCTGGATCTATTTTTTGACATGGATATGTCTTAGCTCTGGGGGTTGATGGTGATTTGTAAGATGGAAAATATGTAACAGGTTTCCATAGAAACTAACAGAGCTATTGTATTGAATTATTGATATAAAAGAACAAGAACAGCTGTTTATATGAACTGAAATCATTGCATTTAGACATATCCATGATCCAACCTATTTCTCACAGGGAAGTAAATACAAACATCTTGCTTCAGAAATACAACCAAAAACAATGATTTGATTTTTAAAATAGTAAAAATTGAATGATTCTTAGTAGATAATTTTGTTTCAAAACTAAACCGTGTAAAATCACGGTTCGGGTTTGAAACTAAACCGAAAATGAATATCAGTTATCAGTCCTATAACAGATGGAACATATTTTCTCAATTGCACCTAAGTTTCAGGGAGTAGCGTAAGCGTATATTTTACTGCGATGCATCCAGGCGAAGCACAGCGCATCGCAGCTGGGTAGCACAGGTTCGTGGAGATAACGCTGTTTTGACGGTCCGCCGGTGATTTAGAACCGTTGCGACCAAGTATCAGTGGAGTCGGTAAATCATAAGATCACTGATTATCCGTTCCAAATGGCATTTAGTCTGTTCAGGAACACACCTTTCTCTTTGTTTGTGAATTTCATGCTGACCTTTTCCATTACTTGAAAGTAAGAAATATCATTTTAAAATTAAAAGTTAGGACCTGTTCCAATGAACATTAATTTAATATGAAATGAGAGTGAAAACGTTGATTCAAAAGACGACTATTTTATATTTTGGACAAACTTTAGTGTCATAGTAATTCGTTTTGAATCTTTTACATCTTTTTATCTAAGAGCTTTACTAGTTACTTAGATTTTGTAAGAATCGCAATTATTATGATCCGTGTCAATTAACCCACTCGATAGGCACCCTTCTGGCTCGATCTTACAAGAACCCTCTGTTATGAACTTCTCATAATTATTCATTTGAGCCATTTTGAGCTTTTTGAGGCATGATACATGGCTTCCAGAAACTACACACTCATACATCGCAAGTTTTTCGTGTAATGTACGAGTAACTTGTACACGAAATGAGCTTCGCCCTTGTATTTAAGTAGCAATCGATATATAAATATTGCTCTACTTTATTAATCCTATAAAATTTTTCAGTCACCTTCCATTAATAAATTTCCACTGCCATAAAATTACCTCCATAAATCGGCATAGAGATAGGTATACCGAGAATGCCATCTCTTCCATATTCAGCTGGACAAGGCTTATTCTTCTACTTACATCAAGTACACTAAAAATAGCCCATATTGTAGGGAAATTTATGAGCCTCTACCGCGTTAGTTTCATATAATTAATTTGTTCATAAGAAAATAAAAATATATAAGCAGACAATTTTATGATTCTCCATTTTCTCCATAATGATTCCCCATAAATTCTCCACTTTTAACTTGGAAGCTTAAAAGCTTTTCATGGTAGATAGCTGCTCCTGAGGCTATGGGCAGGCCTGAGCCATGTTCGATATTTACAATTGATTGTTTAATAATATTGTACCGTACACTATTTGGAATTAATATTTCTTTTACACTTCTATATACCCTTCCTTTTCATTATAATTAAAATTTAAATAAGCAATAAGCAACAGCAAGATCAAAAATTATTCACGCACACTGGATAATTTATACATAAATTATTTTTAACACGAGGAACGTATCTAACCACGTATGTCTTGACGTATGCGACTTCACATTTTTAACATGGAAAATGTTAAAAATCACCTCAAAGACGGCAAGAATCCTCAATGATAATCTTAATTGAGTGTAAGAGCCTCGCATTTGCCAAACAAATTGGTACACGGAAAACCACTTAGTTCAACAAAAGTAATTAAGCCAATTGGCTGAACCTTAATCAAATCTGACTCTGACTGTTTTGTCGTTTGTGTTATTTTTAGACTTAAATGAGATTTCACTCAACTACTCTCAGTGCTGTCTTTTCATATTTTTGATATCTACTTTGGCATTAGGCTTCTAAACTATGGCTGAACTAGAAGTCCACAACCATAATGGTCTGTAACCATATGGCTACGGTTATTAGCACAACTAACTATAGTTTTAATAATAAATCAATTTTATATTTATTCGTTTTTAAATCTATTATTTCAAATCTGTAGACCGGTACACGAATATTTAGGCGTATGATATTTTTTGTGTGTTGTGAGATAGGTTTTTCTTATTTAAAACATGTATTTGGTATTTAATGGTGATCATTTCGAAGTGTAACTAACGAAACTGTAATATTCATTTGTTAGTATATTTAAAAAGATGAAGACAAAGGCATTGAAACGAAATTTTTATCAATAATACAAATGACGAGGAAATATCCCTTAACAAAAATCTAACTCTAGAACCAACATTTTACAGAAGTAATAATATAGAAAAGGTTTCACTAATATCGTACAATAAAATTAACACGTATGATACAAATCCATAATATATTTAATTCACTAAAAATAATGGAACGGTTAATACGCCTACGAGGATCAGTATTTTAACAACTTAGACCTACCAAATGTTTACGGTAATTGGTTTCTCTGTATGTTTGTTTCAAGATTTGCAGCGTAATAAGTTTCAGCCACCAGATGGCTGCTCAGCTGGAACTAATTGATATTATAAACCTTGCATCCTCCACTGCATTTTCTCATTCGGATCTAATTGAATCATTGAGCCGTTTCAACAGTGTACACGAGTTTCCTGAGTTTACCGGCCATTAAACGTATTATACGTACGCAAATATTTTACAAGAACATGTGTTGTAACTTCCTCATGGCTAGAGCATGAAGTGGAGTAAAAAGCACTGATTGTGCCAATTGCATGTTACAGTGACCGCTGTCCCGTCAGTCGCTATGTCACGCCTGGAATTTTCTGTGGAAAAAGGATTTTGGAAATCAAATTTTATATCTCACATTCATCAAACTATTCTAAAAATACAAGGTAGCTTAACAGGGAAATTTCATAAAGTTTAAGAAATTATATTTGTAGTTTAAAACAGCTAAAAACGTATAAAATCATATTTATCATACTACTTATTGTAGGCTTACTATTATATATTCTATATACTCGGCTAGTTAATTGCGAATTGTTTAAAAATTAACTCAAAAGGTGAAATAGATCAATTTTACTTTCCCAGTTACAAATAGAAGAATCGCAAAGTACAGAACGAAAAAACGCTAAAATGATTCGTGATAACTGATTCCTAAGATTTAATCCGTGATTAAGTCAATGTCACAACTGTAATTAGCGGCCCAATCAAACAGTTAATTAAAACTGGAGGTTAGTTTAAATTCCTTTTGCTGGTTAGTTGTGAATATATTTGATGGATGAACTATGTATCGTGTTAGTTGTTGTTAGCGGAGTAAAACTTTCAATGTCAATCGGTATGTGTGTGTGTGTGTGTGTGTGTGTGTGTGTGTGTGTGTGTGTGTGTTTGTGTATGTTGTGCGTGTGTAACTTTTTATTAGCATGTTTGTGAGGCAATAACACAAGAACGGCTGGAAGGATCGGTTTGAAATTAAAATTCAGCAATTAAATGAGTTCCAATTACAGGCTAATTTAATTATCCAACGAGGAGTTTAGTGTGGTGTTGTAGCCTACTCTAAAATGTAAGTTTTGGGGGGTTTACATACAATTAACTGATTAAAATACTAAATTTGTATTAGCATCACTGGAATCAGATTAAAAACAAAACCCTCAGTTTGAATTTTTGCTGCATGTCAATTAGTTACTGATTGACATTACTTGATACTACTTACTCTTTCCCCATGTTATTCATATGGTGGATTAGCAAATTTTGAAAATTTCTAGACTACTACTTCTTTGAAATATTATAAGAAAAGTCCATGCATCATCATTCAGTTAAATTATACTATTAAATTTATAAAATACTAGTTTTAAAAATTTATAATGGCAGAAAGCCTACCTAGGCCTACTAATTTACTGCAGACAAATATAATGATACTTACTAGACTTTAGAAGCACGTTTCTTCCGGTGTCGTCAATGCTATTACGCGAATATTATAGAGTGAACGTCTTGTTAGTTATCTTAAAACCTTTTATACGTTTTTTTCTATTCGAAAAAACACACATAAAAAACTTTCATTGAATCATTACCTAACTTAATTCTTTCCTTAGCAAAAATAAAAGGTTTCAGTGTACTGACACATACTTTCTTTCTTAAGTAAATTTAAAAAAGACAATCTATATAAATAAAATTAGAGTTTCGTCTGTAAATTGCTCATAATTATTAATTTTTTAGCTATTTTTATTTTTTGTGCGTTAGAGTAGCCGAAACCGGTCTTATCTCAATTTTTGTCTGTCGGTTTGTCTGTTTGTCTGTGACGCTCCAGGAGGCATTTTACGCCTTCTTCTCCAAAAAACCAGGAGAACAGATCAAAATGAAACTTATTTCATGTGTTCTCTACATTCCAGAGAAGGTTTATAAATGCTTGAAATCGCCCGCCGTCCCTTGAAAAGTAAATAACGAGCATTTAAAAACCCACTTTTACGCGATATTACTTGCATTTTGATTCAGTTTCACTGAATAACCTACTGATAATAATCAGCTGTCTTTGTAGTTTAAGGATTTAATAGAAATAAAAACAAACAGCTGTCAAATCAATATTAGTTAGTTTATATTGGTCATTGATTTTAAACCCATTTCGAAATCATACTATATTAAAAAGTTATTATAACGTATTACTAATTATAATAATGGTATGAATGTTCTAATCTATGTAATTGTAAAGTAATGCTAAATAATAAAGCTGGGTATTTATTTAATCCTTTGTATTGATTTGTTTAGGATTTCAAGTTTACATTTTGGTATGATGATCTTTCTTCTTTGAACTGAATCCTACAACCGGTACAAAGGACGGGCTTACTGCTAGTCTGTAATAAAACTATCATGTTATTCAAAGTTAATTTAAATATTATTTAATAATTTATTGTTTCGAAAATAATCAGCCCATTTTGGAAAATAAAAACAAGAGAGACAAAAATAAGTTAATTGTTCAATTAATAGGGGGAATTTTAGTTGGTTTTGTTGTGTGATTTGACCTTACGCATCATACCAAGTTTGATAAAAAACGGTTGGAAAATAAGGAAGACATTGATTTTTTTATATTCTCCATAAGAATAACATGCACTTTCAGACAACGTACTGCGTTTATCATGGAAAGGAAATTTAACTTTTCTCTGGAACCGTTAGTCGTAGACATATAAATCATAATACTAATTTGTTTAGTTTTTTAAGCTGGTTTCAATGGTTCCAGTCAAATTATATTTTACCTTTATTGTTTACGGTGAAAATTTTAAAATTTTATTTTCTTTGACATTTAAAAGCTTTTTTAAATGCTTTTGTTAATTTAATTTAAAATTTTTTAAATTTAATTTTTGAACCGTAATTTTTAAAGATATGCGAATTGTGCCACATTATTTATTACTCTGTGCACTATAAACTATCAAATTTTAATCAAAATCATTAGAGCTGTTTTTGGAAATTTGGATTTTTTAAGGGTTTTTAGGGGTTAACAACTCTTAAAAATAATAAATTCAAACAAATGAAAAAACGCCTGGAGATTCGGTGAAAATATACATACATGCCAAATCTCATCTAAATGGGACTAACGAGGTAGGCTGTGTGGGACCCCAAAACGAATATATCCACTCTCAACTCAAATTCGAAAATTTTGACGAACACAATACTTTCTCCATATCCTATGTATAAGGAGAGAGAGTAAAATCAGACAAAACAAATGAAACAGCTGAGCTTTACAATTTATTGTTTCAATTTGTTCGTCAGGTTTCATCTGAGCCCTGACTTTTGGATGCGCAGTAGAATAAGACGCAAATATGGTGGTGGGGAGGAACGGCTGATATGTTATTTACTTACCGGATTAAAAAAATCTAAATATAAACATAAAGGGAACTCAACCACGGTTACTTTACCTTTTCTTTTGCGCATCTCAGGGCTCAGATGAAACCTGTCAAACTGTATTTTCAACTATATAAATGAAAATAATATGAACAAACTAAAAATAAATAGCTACTTAGAGTTTTACATCAAAACGACGTAACATTCCTGGCCGCAGTGCGCGGAACATTCGACGAGGTTCACGCCATGGTGGAAAAATGAGGCGTTTGGATGTTATTGATTGGAGGGATTTTCCAAAGCTAAACAGCAATAGCGGCGGGTGACGGGCCCGCGAAACTATCATCAAACAAGCCAATCCGGGCCTTATTGTAATTTATGAATTATTCAGCTCCTGGCAATGCGCTTCTCCTTCGGAAATTTGCACATTTAGAGCTTTTGGACTTCGTTTCATAAATAAGCAATAGTGTCATTAATTCTGGTTAGTTTGACTATTTATAATGTATTCTTAGATTACTATTTTAAGACACAAAACTCTAACTGAACTAGTTGACCCAATATATTTTTATTTGGTTTAATAGCACTACTTCACAAATAAACCCATATTAAGCCTTGATTAAAGCTATTTTCCTTATTTAAGTTCAGATATCCTCAACTCTTACAACAACGTTTGTAACTAGCTTTGCTATCTAAAGTAATTTAATTGTAAGTAAAGTAATTGACGAAAGGTCATATTTGGGGGTTCATTTTCTCATAGGTGTCTAAAGATAAATCATTGAGGTGCCTTTATGGTAAGTATTTTGTAATTTTACTACTAAAAGACTAATACATTTAGTATTTTACGTTTTGAAAACTCTTTCTGCATATTTAATAAGTTTAGAACATTGTCCATATCAATTAATTTGAAAGGGGCTCAAGTTTAAAGCGTAAAATAGATATGAGTCCTTTATTCGACGTATAGTCGAATAAAAAGTTAACAAGTGTTCCACTTTCAGTTTTATAGCCACAAATAAATACAATTAATAAATATAAAAATTGCAGAGCTTATTGTAACCAATTGTTGGTCTAGGTAAATCAATGTAATTACCGTAAATCCATTGCATTACATAGAAAAAGTTATCGATTAACATATCGAGTGATTGATTAGGAAAACTGCAGCGGCAAGTACGAGTATAAACTGGCGGGCGGTTACAGCCTTTGACAAGGCCCGTCCCAATATTACTCTGGGGATCGGCCCCAGATTCCGAATAGAATGCTTTGACATTCAGCTTTTGGTTCAATGTGAGACGTCTGTCACATCAACTATGGCACGGAAAGTGTGCAAGATATCGTTGTATAACAACTAAAGAGATAATCAATAGAACCATCAACGTCATCGTTACTTTTCCTTATTGGAAACCAGATATTGTTTTCAATTTAATAATACAGAGTTAATAACACAATTTACAATTTACTAACGTACCAGTAAAATGTCACTTATTTGTTCTCTGTAACCGTAAATTAAAAGATTATACACATTTAATAAAACGATGGTATTATATTACATTTAGACATCTTTTGAACATTGTTTTAAGCCCCAGTGCACGTAAGTAATCCAATTGTTGCAATAAGTTATCGTTATTTATAAAAATACACTGTGATAACATTTGGCCAAATACTTGACCTATGACGAAGCTTGGTTTGTATAATCTCAAATAATTCACTAATTGATAGAAATTTAGCGAATACGCAGATTGCTACGCAATATTACTTTAATTTTATAATTATGTTCTCCCTTATCCATAGTATATGGAGAAATTATTGTTTTCGATAGCATTTTCAAATTTGACTGAAGAGTGGTTGTTCCCATTTTGAGTTGCCAAATAATTGGCTACAATAAACTCTGCAATTTTTATATTTGAATAAAAAAGTGGTTTTTGGAATGATGATTGTATAATGTGAATTTCCTAAATACTGCTCAAACAGTTTTAAATAAAATTCAATGGTTTAAATGTATTAAAGTCCCAAATAATGAGCATCCGTATGTCTGAAAAACGAATGTTTTAAAAGCTATGAGCTTTTAAATGTCACACTTTTTTGCATTTGTTAGCAAAACAATAATTTTATAAAATAATTGGACAACCTTTAAAATCAGCTTGAAAACCTGGAAAATTAGTAATTCTAATTATTATTTTAGGTTCCAGGTGAAATTCAGGTGAAATACTCTCTGCGGCGATCACAGTACGTTGTCTAATTGTGCTTAATGTTATTCTTAAGAGGTTTATTAAACAACCAGCCAACGTACCCGTTCTTCGCATGGGAAAAAATGCAGAGAGGTGTAGGCTCTACTGATAAATTTAAGTTATTGTTAATTAATTCTTCATTGTTTACAAACTGACAAAACACAAGTGTGTACAACATTTCAAAGTAACATCTGTCAAATATTGGGAGAGGATAATGATTAATGTAATAGAGACAGTCGTCGGAAAAAACTTAAAATCTACCATTCCGCTATTTCAAATAATTCACTAATTTCGATCCAGCAGTTTATCTGAAAAATCAACTTCATTTCTTCTTCTTCCCGAACTGTCAAAATATAGTGCAAACGGATGTTGTCATTAGAAAATGTAAACATTGAAACCTAGGATGGTCACGGCAGCTCTTTCTTCTTTTTCTTCTTCTTCTTCTTTCCGAACTGTCAAATTTTAGCGATCACAGCTGTTGACATTCAAGTAATTTTATGTTTTCATTCTTTGAAAATGTAAACATTGAAATTTAGTACGTTCATGGGGCGTAGCCCGAGGGGATTTTAAGGGAACTAATATGCCTATGTGTTGCATGAGTTTAAGATCTACCTTTCTGTAAAATTTCAAACCGGTCTGTTCAGTATTTTTCACATTTACTTGCCACAACAAACCCACAAACAAACCCACAAACCCACAAACAAACATACAGAAACCACCTCTTCTTTATAATATTATAGATTTATATCTTATTTCTCAACCGTTTTTCATGAAACTTCGTTTGTAGCTTAAGGTCATATCATAGCTTAAAACCCAAACAATTTCTTTTATTACGTCGGAAGGAATGGAGTGAGTTGCCTATCCCTCTAAAAGATTTCAACTTGTATATAAACCTTTTTATTTTTTATAAAGATTTTTGAATCATGAAATTTTTAAATGTTGTTTTAGTAAGTATTAAATAGTGTAATATTGAAAGCTTTATCATTTAGTTACTTTTCAGTGAGAAAGTATTTGTCGGTTCCCTGATCCCCTTTTATTTTTACAAATATTAATTCTTCAATGTCAATGATTTATTAATATTCAAGCTATTATTGATTACTTTTTGACGGACCATAAAAACTTAGTAATAAGGCAACAGGCAAACATAAGGAGACTAACGTAGACTTTAATAGGTGCTTCTTCTGAGTTCGTCTATACTATTACGTGAATATTTGATTGTACTCTTATTTAATAAAACCGGAAGTTTATACATTTTATGTAGAGATTTGACTAATTAAGCCAGCTGTTGAAGCACGGGTGATTACTCGACAAGCCTGTGAGTAGGCCAACTGAGTACTGAGTACTGAGTAGAGTGAGTAGTATCGTGTTGGGTCACATGAATAATGCGCGACACACCGTGTGTTACCATCGAAGACGCTTCGCACGTACAGAAACATGAGTTGAATTATGCAGCATTGTTTATCTTTAATATTTGGCCTGCGAAACTGCGTTGCGATCCGCTCGGAGAGCTATTGAAATTGAAAACTAGATGACATTGCCAGCGAATGTTACACTAACATTTAGATAGAGGAAATAAATGCCCCTATAGCAGAAATCTCCATAATAAGCGAATGTCTATTGATTTAAGCAATAGTTGAATGACAAATAAAACTAGTTGTAATCATAGGTTAAATAAGAAGGCTATATCAATTCACTTGTCCTCAACAATAATTAAACGGAAATAGAGTAAGTAGATTCGTGTGCACTAAAAACAAAATAATTTTCTTCAATTTCTATTATTTTACTTTTGCAACGCGTCTGTGTTTATAATAGCACAATGTTTCTGGAGGTGGAGAAACTCCTCCCATTTTAAGTTACCTAATAGATTACCTAATAATTTACATTACAAATTGAAAGTTTCAGTTACAGATATTAAGTTTATCATGTTTGTCAATAAGACTATACTTATTTATCTGGAAAAATACAGAAATTATATTGATAACGTAACAAATAACAACAACACTCCGCCTCCGAGCTGGCGAGGCGTCACAAGATGGCGTGTGCTCAGAACGAAAGTTGGAGTACTACGTAGTGCACTAGTGCTCCAACTCTTATTTTGGTTTCATTTCGGGGCACAAAATCTCCACAACCTCCTTCGAATGAACTGATTTGCCTGGTTTCAAACTTATCCGAATTAATGTATAATTATTCATTTCACCCAAATTTAGTCTCAGTTGGATACAATTTTACGATTTTTATCGTGTTTATAGACTTTTACGAGTACATGTAGGCCTATGCATACATTTACATATATTACATACATACAGTGTTTCGTGACAACCCTGGCATACTCCAGGAATTTGCTCCTTGGGTCAAAAACCAGAAAAAGTCACATTATTACGGGCCCTTAACTCATTGGTTTCATAGTTACGGTTATATATGTGATATGAATTTGTTTTTTGTGTGTATCCATTGAAGACTTTGACCTGTTGAATTGACAAAATTGATAAAATATTTTTACAAAACTTCCATTGATGAATGGAATATTACATTTGAAATAGATTTAATGGATTGTCTGAACAAGAATATTAAGTCTGGCTGTGAAAACCCCGTCGCAGAACTTACCTCGTGACCTGACGAGGACCACGTCGATGTTCTCCTGCACTGAGCCGTCGCAGGACTTACCTTGTGACCTGACGAGGACCACGTCGATGTTCTCCTGCACTGAGCCGTCGCAGGACTTACCTTGTGACCTGACGAGGACCACGTCGATGTTCTCCTGCACTGAGCCGTCGCAGGACTTACCTTGTGACCTGACGAGGACCACGTCGATGTTCTCCTGCACTGAGCCGTCGCAGGACTTACCTTGTGACCTGACGAGGACCACGTCGATGTTCTCCTGCACTGAGCCGTCGCAGGACTTACCTTGTGACCTGACGAGGACCACGTCGATGTTCTCCTGCACTGAGCCGTCGCAGGACTTACCTTGTGACCTGACGAGGACCACGTCGATGTTCTCCTGCACTGAGCCGTCGCAGGACTTACCTTGTGACCTGACGAGGACCACGTCGATGTTCTCCTGCACTGAGCCGTCGCAGGACTTACCTTGTGACCTGACGAGGACCACGTCGATGTTCTCCTGCACTGAGCCGTCGCAGGACTTACCTTGTGACCTGACGAGGACCACGTCGATGTTCTCCTGCACTGAGCCGTCGCAGGACTTACCTTGTGACCTGACGAGGACCACGTCGATGTTCTCCTGCACTGAGCCGTCGCAGGACTTACCTGTGACCTGACGAGGACCACGTCGATGTTCTCCTGCACTGAGCCGTCGCAGGACTTACCTTGTGACCTGACGAGGACCACGTCGATGTTCTCCTGCACTGAGCCGTCGCAGGACTTACCTTGTGACCTGACGAGGACCACGTCGATGTTCTCCTGCACTGAGCCGTCGCAGGACTTACCTTGTGACCTGACGAGGACCACGTCGATGTTCTCCTGCACTGAGCCGTCGCAGGACTTACCTGTGACCTGACGAGGACCACGTCGATGTTCTCCTGCACTGAGCCGTCGCAGGACTTACCTTGTGACCTGACGAGGACCACGTCGATGTTCTCCTGCACTGAGCCGTCGCAGGACTTACCTTGTGACCTGACGAGGACCACGTCGATGTTCTCCTGCACTGAGCCGTCGCAGGACTTACCTTGTGACCTGACGAGGACCACGTCGATGTTCTCCTGCACTGAGCCGTCGCAGGACTTACCTTGTGACCTGACTGGGACCACGTCGATGTTCTCCTGCACTGAGCCGTCGCAGGACTTACCTTGTGACCTGACGAGGACCACGTCGATGTTCTCCTGCACTGAGCCGTCGCAGGACTTACCTTGTGACCTGACGAGGACCACGTCGATGTTCTCCTGCACTGAGCCGTCGCAGGACTTACCTTGTGACCTGACGAGGACCACGTCGATGTTCTCCTGCACTGAGCCGTCGCAGGACTTACCTTGTGACCTGACGAGGACCACGTCGATGTTCTCCTGCACTGAGCCGTCGCAGGACTTACCTTGTGACCTGACGAGGACCACGTCGATGTTCTCCTGCACTGAGCCGTCGCAGGACTTACCTTGTGACCTGACGAGGACCACGTCGATGTTCTCCTGCACTGAGCCGTCGCAGGACTTACCTTGTGACCTGACGAGGACCACGTCGATGTTCTCCTGCACTGAGCCGTCGCAGGACTTACCTTGTGACCTGACGAGGACCACGTCGATGTTCTCCTGCACTGAGCCGTCGCAGGACTTGCCTCGTGACCTGACGAGGACCACGTCGATGTTCTCCTGCACTGAGCCGTCGCAGGACTTACCTTGTGACCTGACGAGGACCACGTCGATGTTCTCCTGCACTGAGCCGTCGCAGGACTTACCTTGTGACCTGACGAGGACCACGTCGATGTTCTCCTGCACTGAGCCGTCGCAGGACTTGCCTCGTGACCTGACGAGGACCACGTCGATGTTCTCCTGCACTGAGCCGTCGCAGGACTTACCTTGTGACCTGACGAGGACCACGTCGATGTTCTCCTGCACTGAGCCGTCGCAGGACTTACCTTGTGACCTGACGAGGACCACGTCGATGTTCTCCTGCACTGAGCCGTCGCAGGACTTACCTTGTGACCTGACGAGGACCACGTCGATGTTCTCCTGCACTGAGCCGTCGCAGGACTTACCTTGTGACCTGACGAGGACCACGTCGATGTTCTCCTGCACTGAGCCGTCGCAGGACTTACCTTGTGACCTGACGAGGACCACGTCGATGTTCTCCTGCACTGAGCCGTCGCAGGACTTACCTTGTGACCTGACGAGGACCACGTCGATGTTCTCCTGCACTGAGCCGTCGCAGGACTTACCTTGTGACCTGACGAGGACCACGTCGATGTTCTCCTGCACTGAGCCGTCGCAGGACTTACCTTGTGACCTGACGAGGACCACGTCGATGTTCTCCTGCACTGAGCCGTCGCAGGACTTACCTTGTGACCTGACGAGGACCACGTCGATGTTCTCCTGCACTGAGCCGTCGCAGGACTTACCTCGTGACCTGACGAGGACCACGTCGATGTTCTCCTGCACTGAGCCGTCGCAGGACTTACCTTGTGACCTGACGAGGACCACGTCGATGTTCTCCTGCACTGAGCCGTCGCAGGACTTACCTTGTGACCTGACGAGGACCACGTCGATGTTCTCCTGCACTGAGCCGTCGCAGGACTTACCTTGTGACCTGACGAGGACCACGTCGATGTTCTCCTGCACTGAGCCGTCGCAGGACTTACCTTGTGACCTGACGAGGACCACGTCGATGTTCTCCTGCACTGAGCCGTCGCAGGACTTACCTTGTGACCTGACGAGGACCACGTCGATGTTCTCCTGCACTGAGCCGTCGCAGGACTTACCTTGTGACCTGACGAGGACCACGTCGATGTTCTCCTGCACTGAGCCGTCGCAGGACTTACCTTGTGACCTGACGAGGACCACGTCGATGTTCTCCTGCACTGAGCCGTCGCAGGACTTACCTTGTGACCTGACGAGGACCACGTCGATGTTCTCCTGCACTGAGCCGTCGCAGGACTTACCTTGTGACCTGACGAGGACCACGTCGATGTTCTCCTGCACTGAGCCGTCGCAGGACTTACCTTGTGACCTGACGAGGACCACGTCGATGTTCTCCTGCACTGAGCCGTCGCAGGACTTACCTTGTGACCTGACGAGGACCACGTCGATGTTCTCCTGCACTGAGCCGTCGCAGGACTTACCTTGTGACCTGACGAGGACCACGTCGATGTTCTCCTGCACTGAATATAGTATAATATAATAATATAATAATATAATAATAATATAGTATAATATAGTATAATTATTATATAATAATATAATAATTTAACTACGGTAATTTGGAACCCAAAAGTAGTGAAAATTGTAATAGGACTTTAAAAAACTTTGAATGAAATGAATGAAAACTATTGCATCCAGTGTTTACAATATTTAATTGTATTGAATCATTTGACTAATTGACAATAAATTACCTGAATTTGTCATATACTATCATTCTGTTCACGATAGCTCGTGAATGCCAATAAATGTATTCAGACATCATTCTATCGATTACATTTTAATTTTAAAACTTTTCAAATGTAATTCAGATATTGTACTGCATACTGAAGCTGTAAATAGATAAATAAAATAATAGTTAAGCTCAAAAATATTTTTCGTCCTACTGCTTCTAAATAGGTGTTTTAGATACACTTGTTTAAGAGCTAAAGTCGTTCTTTTTTCTTCTAGGACTAAATATATTACTATGGATTATTGTTTGAGTCCCAGGCCGCAAAAAATCATTATTGATAATTAATTCTTTTCATTCGAGATCAGCATTCGATTGTAAATAATCAATAAAGTGACTACAACAATCACTACCAATTTTTGCGTACTTAGGACGTTTTGGATATCGATTGTGAAACTGGTAATCGACTATTAAATCGAAGTATTGAATGGTTGAGATCGAAATATCCATAAAAACGACTGACACTGACATAACCTAAAAACCAATGAGAAATCAAGAAAGCTACGTAAGTAACATGACATCTGACTATTGTAAAGCGAAAAAAATGGTCGACAACTAACTATTGGTACTCTAAATCAGGTAATAATTTGTTTTTTACGATTTTGTTTCATTTTATTTGTAGTATGACGAAAAACTCATCACACGGCCCAAAATTGGCATTTTGATAATATTATCAAAATGCCAATTTTGAGTATATACTCGCACAATTAACAGCCTCGGCTGTTAAATTTATGTCCGTATCAAAAACGCTTATTTTTGGCCCTAGTGATGATATATACTATTCTTTAGCACTTCTTTTAGTAGTATTACAATTGTATAAAAAGTAGTAGTGAATCAAGGTTTATATAATGTGAAGCTATATTTATTATAAGTATTATTATTTATTGTGGCAACCGACGGACGGGACGGGAGCGAACGTTATTTTAGAGGGTTTCCCAGTGCGGCGCATACCAACACCGTCCACAGATCACAGCTGACAGCCAGAATCAAGACAAGTGAGTGTCCATGTGTCTGCGTTACCCGCCACCCAGGGCTGTGGCGTGTGGAGAGGGATAAACGTCCAGCCACTAGCCGAGGAGGACTCTTGGAAATATTGAGCGTTTAGTCTAGAAGCTAGGAATAATTTAGTATTTACTATTCCAAGCCTATTCAATGGAGTTCAATCATCACCGTGAAGAGTCCACAATCATAGGGTGGGTACTTTTTTATTTTTTATACGTTTCACTGCATAACGAAACGTCTGCACAGTTATTTTAGTTAGTATACAGTAAAATAAAGTTCACATGTGGTAAAGGTGGATTACAGTAAAAGGTAATTGGTATAATATGCAAGAATCAGCCCCAGTTATGTGACATAACTGTAGTTATGTCACAGTGAATTAAGACTTAAATGTTGTACTTTTTATATTTAAGGTCGCAGTTTAAGTATTTATTACACAAATATATGTTTTATACTGTTTTAAATCTTTGTATTCATGTGTATTTTACATATTCTACCAACCACTTAGCCAATGGATGTGTGTTAAGCCGTTATATCAATTAAATGATGATTGTAAAATATTGTACTACGTTTATAGCGGATATCTCTATATCCTGAACAGCGCCAGTGTTGCCAGACTAAATGTAATTGTAAAATAGCCGTGAAAGGAGAGTTCACAGCACATGTATGTAGTGCAAGTATGATATAAATCCCAGAGGATGTATCACTGTATCCGAATAGTTATGTATTCCGGTCTGTAAAGAACAGGGCGGTTCGGGCGCCTCGTGGGACGCATATATCGAGTCTTTCATGGACCACCAACACACGGTCATGAAATCTGCATAGATAGCGCTCGCTCCCATGAATTATGGACACTGTGCGTTGGATCCGACCCTTTAAAGGGAACTAGGAGGTGGGAATCATCATCACTCCAGTATGTGTACATTTTCTAATATTCCAATATATTTAAAAAAAGAACCAACACTAGACATTATTAAATTGTATGTTAGGAAGTGTATAATTATGAAGACAATAGTTATCATCGAAAACGAGTACTTTCAAAATATCTCAGAAGCAAAAAGATAGGTTCCTATATTTATTTTTACTTTTCTTTTATTTTTAACACTTTTAACCATCAGTGAAACCAACTGGTATTATAAGTTTTTGACATAGATATGTCTTAGCTCTAGGGGGGGTTGTTGGTGATTTTAAGACGGAAAATATGTAACAGGTTTCTAAAGAAACTACCTGAGCTATTGTATTAAATTTCCAATATAAAAAAATAAGAACAGCTGTTTAGATGAACTGATGAAAAGGTTTCTTTAGACATATCCATGATCTAACCTATTTCCCACAGGAAAGTAAATACAAAAACTGTTTACTTTAAAACATGTTTAAGAATTTTTTTAAATAACAGTAATGACGGGGTTAGTAATGCTCATCACTTTCATAACAATTTTTCATGCAAGAGATAACGGAGTTGCACAGTCTTGCGCAGCAGTAAATTTCGTTAATGTTAGCAAGACACAACTCAGTTCATAAATAACAGTTAATACATCATGCCGGTTGCGAGCTGTAGAGTTGACTGGGCTATCATGTCCTCGTTTTACAACATGCTCAGTTATTTTTTAACTTTATAAAACTTATCATTAGAGTCATGAAATAATTATTGCCAATGCGTGCAAAAAATAGAAGACATGATATATACCTAACATGATTTTTGCAGGAAAATGATTAAACCAATCAAGAATTCTTTTAATCCACTAAAGTCAATGTGTGAGCAGGTACCTTAATATTAACTTTAATTTAGTAGAATTTTCTCGCATATACAAAAAACATAGTATAAACTACCAAACAATAACGAGTAACTATAATAAATAACAACTACCAATAATAAGTGGTTTTAAAGATTTGTATCAATAATTCAGAAAAACTCCATATTTTACATTTTACATAAAACGTAGAGATAAAATAACAGTGCAATTAGTATCATAAAAATTAATTAACTGAGGTAAAATACAAAAATGAGTAAGGAAATATAGTTAATTTTGGTTGGCGGTCGGCAACCTGGTGCTAGGGCAGCATTTCAACTCTCACTTTCATTTCATATGGAAGGTCCGTTTTGATTATATCCGTTTGCTGCAAATACTATGCAACCTCAATACAATTTAACTATATAAAACCAATTCTTATTAGTCACACCATTTATAACTCGAGAACGGCTGGACCGGATACGTCTCAGCTCCGAGTAGGCTTTAGGCAAATATTCAGTTTTGTAG
>CM041791.1:73715800-73769816 GCA_023375725.1 Nephotettix cincticeps
CGGAGGCATCACTAGGTCACATCAAGGGAATACCTCCCAAAGGAAGTCCTCTTCGCGCGGCGTTCTAAGTGCAAACGCTTTGGCAGCAGCAGGACGACGCCAACGAGGAGGAGACGACGATGTTGAAGAACATGACCATTCTTTTAAAGGAGATGGCAAAGGCCTTTCTAGTTCAAAGGAATGTAAAAAAGGAGATCAAGGATGGCATTCCGAAACTCCAGGATTTTCTCATAGAAATCACGGAGTACCGGAAGATAAGATTGCAGGCGGTAAGGCAGGAGGGAAAAGTTAGACGACGCCAACGAGGAGGAGACGACGATGTTGAAGAACATGACCATTCTTTTAAAGGAGATGGCAAAGGCCTTTCTAGTTCAAAGGAATGTAAAAAAGGAGATCAAGGATGGAATTCCGAAACTCCAGGATTTTCTCATAGAAATCACGGAGTACCGGAAGATAAGATTGCAGGCGGTAAGGCAGGAGGGAAAAGTTACCAATAGAGTCCTCTCTGAACCGCCACAAGCACAAGCTCATCTGTCTCAGTCCCAGACCCAGGCCAGAAAGCGTGCAAAGCGACAGAGAGGTTCCTCGTCGGACAGCCCTGACCTGATGGACTTGGAGCCAGTGCTCATACGGACCTATGCTTCTGCGACCTCGCAGACCAGTCCAATTCCAGCCACTGACTTCGCTCCAGCAGCTGCTCCCTCCAAGGATGACCGAATCCCACCGACGCCTCATCCTCCGGAGGCTGTCACCCTATTAACACCATCGGGGAAGTGGGAGAGATGGCTAACAAAAAAGGAGAAGAGACAGGTGAATTGTGGCGATCTTTGCCAATTAGGTGGGCGATCTTTTGCCGAGGTACTGGGCTAGATAAAATCTCAGGCCAAGCTGGAGGAGACGGAGACCGTTATCAAGTACATCTGACGAACCCAGAACGGGGATGTTCTACTCGAACTGGGGAAGTCAAAAGACAAGGTCGGGTTTGCCATTAAGGATTCCCTTAGAGACAAGGGTACTATTCGTGCCCTAGAGCCGTGATGCTCGGTGGAGATCCGAGACCTTGATGCCGAGGTGACGAATGTTGACATGAATGATATTTAAATTTATATATTTTAAACTATTTAAAGCTAGACATTTTGCTGAGCAGGATGTCCCATCAGAGGGTTTCCTCAAAAAGAGGTGTTACAACCATTTACATTAGAAACACTCACAAAGGCACTCGCACCAATTTTCACATTTTCACGTATCGCGTATCCGTATCGCTGACGTATCTCAAACGGAAAGTCTAGCATTTATCTTTCGGTTTTAACCTCATTTTATACAGTCTATCCGAAAGTTTGGAATTCATAGGACTTTTTCGGATACTCTTTTTGCATTCGGATCGGAGCCGGATATCCGATCCGATCCGACTTTTCGGATATCCGCACACCTCTAGTATATAGTCAAGTTGGGGAGCTGGTCTAAGAGTAGAGCGTGGGACTTTGGTTCCCAAGGTCCCAGGTTCAAATCCCACTGATCACCAATGGCTTTTCGCTAAAAGGATGATGTTGCAACCCAATAGGTCTAGTCTGAAATAATGTGTAAAACTGTTCCGGGCAATGGCCTGGACCAAAAATTCGTTGGATAAGAAGGGATGACAGATAAAAAAATATAGTCAAGTGATTGTTGAGGTATAACAGTCATAGAGTAGTGCAATAGTACAGTAAATTAAAGTTATAAATTTTTTTTACGATAATTTAAAAATTTTACCATGACAATGGATGGGTGGGCTCCATTTTTCTTGGATAGGAGTATGAAACTTCACTTTTTCATTTCTAGTTTCTTCTACTGGTCTGAAAAATTAATTAAATGATTTAATACAATTAATGTTTGTTACATACACTGGATATAAAGGGAGTAAAATAAAATCCTTGAACCAATTCAATATACCCCAGCAACTATTTTTATTTGAAAGGTTTTTATAACTTTACACTTTAAATATTACAAATACATCATATTATTTTTTTTTAAGTAAAACTGGCTCAAAAACGTGGTTATGATGGCTAATGCAAGAAAAACCTTTCTAATTCCATTCAAATAAAAATAATTTGGGTCTAGCAAAACTTACTGGAATGCAGACAAATCAGGGAATATTTGTTCATTAATTGTACATGTTTTTATTTAACACATTCACTGCTATGAAAGAATTCACAATCCTTTCCCCAAGAACTGCATTATTATTTTTTCAAATGCTTTTAGCAAATTTCCCATAGGGAAGAAGCTATTACCGTAGGTCTCATGGTAAGACTTAAGCCCGGGACCATGTTATTTTTTCGTCTTTAGGTGCCCAGAGTTAAAATTTTTATATATACAGAGTGTTCATTAAAGTCGGGGACAAACTTCGAGGGGTGATAGTACTTATTAAAATAAACAAAACATTACCTATAACCATTTGTCGAAAAATCCTTTGTTTTCTTGTATATTTTCAAAATGGCGGCGGTTAAAATGATTTTAATTAAAATAACAAAAAACCCATTAACTTAATAAAATTTTTACAAGACACAAAAAAGATTGCAATTTTAATTTCAAATCAAACGGTATTTAGGTGAACGAAATCCGTCCACGGATAACCGAGAAAATGCAGGTTTAGTGTTACATTACAGGGCCCACGCGTCACCGCGGCGCGGCCGTGGCTAAGAAGCCGCGTTGTGCCAGCTGAACTCCGCTTCTAAGCCACGGCAGCTCCGCAGTGGCGCATAGGCCCTGTATTTTAACATTAAAAAGTGCATTTTCTCGGTTATCTGTGGACGGATTTCGTTCACCAAAGTACCGTTCAATTTGAAATTAAAGTTCCAATCTTTTTTGTATCTTGTAACAATTTTATAAAGTTAATGGGTTTTGTGTTTTTTTAATTAAAAGATTTTTAACCGCCACCATTTTGAAAATATAAAAGCAAATTAAATGATACTTTATGGATATTCTTCTCTTTGGCCAATAAATATGTGTGCAAAGATTGGTTTCTGTATCTAACAGTTTTTGATATATAACGTTTTTTGTAAAAAAAAAAACAAAATGGCGGATAGCGGCTAAACGAAAGATTTTTCGACAAATGTTTATTGGTAATTTTTTGTTTATTTTAATAAGTACTATAACCCCTCGAAGTTTGTCCCCAACTTTAATGAACACCCTGTATATATATATATATATGTATATAAATATGTGTCTGTTGGCACGATAACTCTCGTAAAAATGGTCCAATCGAGATCAAATTTGGTAGAGACGTGTATTCCTACAAATGCTCGGACGAGTTTGTAAACCAGACATATCGGTCAATGGGAACGGGTAGTTTGGGGGGGTTTTGTACCCCAAAATGGGGTTTTTTGCGTTTTTCACATGTAATTTTTAAAAATTTCTAAAAATTTCTGGCAGCAAACCTGCATACTCTTCTCCCATATTAATCATATAGGGAATAGGCAAACTCCTTTATTTATGGACAGATGTTGATGAAAGTTGGTATAAATGTTAAGATAAAAATTATTTATGGTAGAAATTACTTCTTTCAGTGTTCCTCACAGCAGCTAACCTGCACACTCTTTCCTATGTTAATCTTATGGAAAATAGGCAAATAATTTTCATGTTTATGGACATAGTTTTATAAAACTTGTCATATATTAAATTATTGATTTGGAAATTCGCTGAGTACGCAGGTTTGCTGCGACGGGGGTATTTTAAAATTAAGTTTATTCGTACTACATCTTCTTCTCTATGTAAAATACAGTCGATATATGAAAAAATTATGTATAGACGCCTATATGCGTCCACAGCCCCCAGCAAGATATTTTAGGAGTTTTAGTGATGAAAGCAGGTGCCTGTAGGCGTCTTTGCATGAATCAATTGCTACAAATACTTAATTATATTTTAGAATGAATATAAAATATCTACATTTGGGAAAAACAAAATTAAAAGGTAACAATTCAAGATTTCAAGTATTTATTGTATCTATATATTGTACAATAATCATAATCAGTTTCTGGGTTGTAACCACCTTCACCACCATCTTCAAAAGTGGCCTAATGGGATGAGGCAAAATGCTCATCAGAGTTATAATACTGTTGGTTGATCTTGCCAACAGTATTATAACTGTATTGTTTTATAGGTTTTATATATTTATGTAATCACCATCACTTTTTTGTTTTAGCGAATTTCCCATAGGGAAGTAGCTATTACCGTAGGTCTCATGGCAAGAGTTAAGCCCGGGACCATGTTATTTTTTCTTCTTTAGGTGCCCAGAGACCAAAAACAATCGTCGTTAAAATTTTTATGTATATATATATGTATATATGTGTCTGTTAGCACGATAACTCGCGTAAAAATGGTCCGATCGAGACCAAATTTGGTAGAGACGTGTATTCCTACAAATGCTCGGACGAGTTCGTAAACCAGACATATCGGTCAATGGGAACGGGTAGTTTGGGGGTGTTTGTACCCCAAAATGGGGTTTTTTGCGTTTTTCACATGTAATTTTTTAAAATTTCTAATTTTATATTTCACCATTGGAATCAGCTTAAAAAACTACACAATTAAGTTCCTTAAAGTTTTCCTCTATCTCCAACGGTTATGGAAATATTAAAAAATCTAAACACAGTACGTTGTCTTGTGGGGCTCCAATGTTAATCTTATGGAGGATAGGGAAAAATTAATATATCCCATATTAATCAAGATTTTTGGATAAAACTTGATATTTAGCTTCATGTGGTTGAGATCTATCCATTTATGCTTAAAAACATAGTTTATGTGTTTATCATGGCAGCAAACCTGCATACTCTTTTCCCATATTAATCATATAGGGAATAGGCAAGCTCCTTTATTTATGGACAGATGTTGATGAAAGTTCGTATAAATTTTAATATAAAAATTATTTATAGTAGAAATGACTACTTTCAGTGTTCCTCACAGCAGCTAACCTGCACACTTTTTCCCATGATAACCTTATGGAGAATAGGCAAATAATTCTCATGTTTATGGACACATTTCAATAAAACTTGTTATATATTATTATTATTATATTATTGATTTTGAAATTCGCTTAGTACGCAGGTCTGCTGCGACAGGGGTATTTTACTGTTAGAAGGTCCTGAATTTTTATCCTTGATTTTTACTATTACAAACATACGCAAAACTACAAACAATCACCACCAAAACATAGCAAAACTCATCAACAACAACACACTTTAGAAGAAAAACACATGAAATTAACTATCAGCTTATATTTTACGCCAAATATAATGTTGCACAAGGCGCCAATCGGCATCTGCCGCACACATAACCAGCCGCCTTTCAGCGCTCGTCGCACTGAACGTGTTAACCATTTAAAAATATAACTACATTACTTCTTCCAACCATTGTTAAGTGGTTATGCAATCATAAGAATTTTGTAAATCTCTTCTACTAAATTTATTTACCACTGCTCACTAATCCCCTTAACTAACTTCTACCCCTCAAACTCCCCTTGTACTCTTTTTATCACTATTTTCATGACTTCATTGAAGTATAAAAATAAAACAATAACCCATTGAATAATCCATTTACAGAATGGATAGACTCCATAGTTGTTGGTATGTAAAGTTATATTGAGTTTAAAAGAGTTTATACATATTCAATGAGAACAAAAGATCATAGAGGGGTAACTTTGATGGATTCACTACCACCAAAAACAATGTAACAACATAGCAAAATGTCCAAACATATGAATCAATCGATAAAATATTCCACTAAACTAGGATTTTTCCCAATGCCTTGTCACTCCCCCTGCCATTTTTGATAGTGTTGTTAAACTTGTAGCCAAATCTGTAATCAAGACCCCTGAAACCAAATTTTAAAATTCACAGTTTCTTCCCGCTCGTAAAATCTCATTTTCCAAATCATATTCCTTAATGGGGTCATCTATGGTTAAAACGAATGATAAGGTTGACAAATAAATCTCTTTTCATTTTTTCTGACTAATTATTGAGAACAATGAGATTACATGCAACGTGAGTAGAGCAAATTTCATAGAACATATATTATTCCCGTCATAGTAATTGAATATGTTTTACATGGTAATATACTTATATCAGGGATGATTTTTACTGTCCTGGGATTGTCAGGAATCGTAACGAAGTTTAAAGTTATGAAAATACTTTATGAAAGAAACATGTTTTTCTTCAAATTAAATTATATCTGGGGTGGAGACCGGGTATAAAAATGATAGTTGAAAGGGTTAAGGGTGTTACCTAAGTAAAATAACATACCGAATTTTATAATATTGAGTTAATAATTAAGCGAGTTATACCAATTTATCTATTCTCCATAAGAATTACATGGCCAATGAGTTTGTAGGTTTGTGGTCATAAGAAACATTAAATTTGGGGGTTTTATGGATGTATTAATAAAACTTAACGGGATGAACATGGATACCAAATTTTGGAATAATATTTAAGTAAATGAGTGAGTTATTCAGTTTTAGTTATTCTCCATAAGAGTCATAGTCATAGTCACACCTTTATTGCACAAAACGTATACAGGATGTGCAGAGTAGCATACTAGATACAGGTGCAAGGTCATTTATTTATTTTATTTATTTATTTATTCAACCATCACACCACATCATACAATGACTGGTAATTAGTCAATAATCATACAATAAATCTACATCTAAATGAAGTTTTGACTAAATATAAAGAAAAGAGTGCTGTTAGCGAATTTCCCATAGGGAAGAAGCTATTACCTCATAGGTAAGTCTCATGGCGAGACTTAAGCCCAGGACCATGTTATTTTTTCTTCTTTAGGTGCCCAGAGACCAAAAACAATGGTAGTTAAAATTTATATATATACAAAATATATATATATATTAAATTATTTAACAATTCACAATGTAGGGCTACTTTTAGTAATATAATAAATAATAAAACAATTAGTAACCTTTTTTTAAACTTTAATGGCAACATGCTTCAGCATTTATGCCATTTTCAAGCCATATTTAACCATATTTATTAAGGTTAAATATGGCTTGAAAATGGCATAAATGCCGAAACATGTTGCCATTAAAGTTTAAAAAAAGGGTACTAATTGTTTTATTATTTATTATATTATATATATATATATATATGTATATATGTATGTATGTTTCGTATTTAAGCATAATTTTAGTTTAATAATCATTTTTCAACAATAAGAGACATTCCATATTTATCATGTATTTTTAAAAGAAATAATTCAATATCAAATACCCTTTGTATGTACAGAGTCAAAATAGAATAATCTGAGATTCAAATCAATTCAGATATTCTTAACAAAACGTTTACACAAACACCCATACATGGCAAGTGGAGGGGTTGACGCTTCGATCTGATTGGCCATAAAATATGTCGCGACTATTTCTATCTTCAATTTAATGTATCCCTGTAGGCACCAATGGTCAGTTACCGACGCTATCCCCTCTACCAGCCCACGTTAGTAGCCTTCGAACACGCTCCGTGTGACGTGCGACTAAGCCGTCGCTCATAATATATTACTTTTACACTCTTAATATCTCTCACTTATCTCGCGTAACAGTGCAATCCCTCTCTCAAGTTATTTGTCTCAAAGTAACTCAATAATCAATTAACAGTGCTTTTCATTGCCCCTACTCTCATAACTGTCTCTTTGCGAACATTGCGTTACTCGAGCGGGTCGACTCTCAAGTGCCGCCACCGATTCTTCTTCAGTTCTGCATCATGTCAAAAAAACCCCTGGTGACCCTTCACTCCCTTGTGGTCAGTGACACTCCCTGGTGTGCGCAAACCTCCCCCAGCGTCCCTCATCACTGCCAACATCCAGTCCAGCCGCCAACCCATAGACGTCCTGAGAACTCCGTTGCCGGCAGCCCACATCTATCCAGGTCCATGGTCTACGATGTGATTCTCTATGTCAACCCCTAAACCCTCTGGAACAATGGTGAGTCACAACATCTTTAATTTGAGTGTTCACATCAAAGTGTGTCCGCGTGACTCCCTCTCTCTCTCAGTGACGCCTATAGCGTGCCATTTCTCAAGTTAAATTGTCCAATACTATCCATTTGCTAACTTCCCCACTAAGCTATACCTCCTCAATTACAAACACTACTAATCATTGGTCCTTCGAGCCGGATGGTATTGTACTTAGTTCTACGGACAGTGGAACTAAGTACACAGTATACACAGTACGGGTGTTAATGTGTTATGTAGTTAATGTGTTTATCATGGCAGCAAACCTGTATACTCTTTTCCCATGCTAATCATATAGGGAATAGGCAAACTCCTTCATTTATGGACAGATGTTTATGAAAGTTGGTATAAATGTTAAAAATAAAAATTGTTTATGGTAGAAATGCCTACTTTTAGTGTTCCTCACAGCAGAAAACCTGCAAATTCTTTCCCATGTTAATTTTATGGAGAATAGGCAAATAATTCTCATGTTTAAGGACAGATTTTTAAAAAATTTGTCATATATTAGAATAGGCAAATAACTCTCATATCTATTGACAGAAAATGATAAAACTTGTCATATATTATTATTATTATGTTATTGATTTGAAAATTCGCTGAGTTCGCAGGTCTGCTGGGACGGGGGTATGTATAAGTGCTATAGTATCATCAGTATATAAAAATAGGTTTGAAGGAATTTCTTTACTGATATCATTTATAAAAATCAAGAAAAGTAGTTGCCCCAAGATTGAGCCTTGGGGAACACTAAACTTAAGTCATCCAGGTGGAATAGTATTTAATGTTATCTTTAACTAGTACTGTGTGCTGTTGTCGATTAGTTAAGTATGACTTTAGAGAGTGCTAGAGCAACTCCTTTAATACCCAAGCATTCTAATTTAGTCATTAGTCTTGATGGTTAACACAATAAACGGCCGTGGACTGATCACAGAAAACTCCAACAGCACTCAGTAATTCATTCAAGGCCACTGAGACCTGATTAGCGAAATCAGTATGACATGTGTTCGTATTCCTTGCCCCCTGAATCCATAATGAGACGTACACAGCAAATTATTTGTCTCTTTAAATATTCTCTTAGCATACTGTGTATTGCCCTCTCGTATAACTTGGAGATATTACTTAACACAGATATGGTGCGATAGTTATCTATGTCTGTTCTAGTTCAATTTTTATAGATAGGTTTAACTTCTGAATATTTTAGCTTATCAGGAAATATTCCATGGGAAAAAGATTGATTAATCAATGTAAAAATGACTGGGGAAATTAAGTCCACACTTGACTTATGCAACTTGACAAGAATTTCATCAAACCTCATGAATGGGTATTTTTCTTACATAGAATTATTTGTCTGATTTCTTTGTAAGACGTATTTGAAAAAATCTCTAAATTTCTAGAGCTGGGTGGGTATACAGTGGTCTCTTCCCTGAGCTACCTTAGGTATGTTCAATTTATTTATTATTATTTATAATTTTAATTTCAGCTGGAATCTTATTTACTAAGCCTAGTTCTTTTACAATGGACCATGTAGCCTTAATTTTAATATCAGATTTCAGGATTCTTATTAGCCCTTTTTCACATTTTTCTGACTAAACAATCAAGTTAAAAGAGCTGGGTGGGTATACAGTGGTCTCTTCCCTGAGCTACCTTAGGTATGTTCAATTTATGCCAACCTTATGATATCTGCCAACCTATCAGACATCAACCAACTCATTATTATTTATAATTTTAATTTCAGCTGGAATCTTATTTACTAAGCCTAGTTCTTTTACAATGGACCATGTAGCCTTAATTTTAATATCAGATTTCAGGATTCTTATTAGCCCTTTTTCACATTTTTCTGACTAAACAATCAAGTTAAAAACTTTTTTTAAATTCTACATAATACTGAAAATTTTCATTGTTACTACATTTTGCCAAAACCATCGTTAAGACCAACATTAGATAACTTACTGTGTTTACCATTTTGAATATCTCAGTAACTGCTAGACCTAGAGTCATAATTAAAATTACTATTTGAGCTGAATCCAATGGTAAAAAAAAACTAGATCTTTCATAAATTATAAAAAAAATTGAAAATACACATTTTTGGGGTACAACCCCCCCCCTTCTGCCTAAAATGTAGTTAATTAGGCCGCTTGTGTTGCCAAATGAACTTGTCCAAGATATTACAGTAAGGAACAACTCCCTCCACAAAATTTTATTAGCCAATACAAAGTTCACCATCGTATCATAACATCAACATCAATCGTTTGGATGTAGCAGTACACTGTTGCTTGAGATAACGTAGGGCCTTGTCTAGCTACACTGATAGTACATCACAATAGATTTGATTCTCACGGTCCAACTCGTTATCATCGCTTTTCGGAGAACTACTTTTCGAACATTCGAGTTCATCTCCAGCGATGACCATGATCGTGGAAAAAGTTGGCCTACATACTGCACGGTTTTATCCATTTGTGTTTTTAGGAGTCAATGTGTGTCGTGTTTTATATTTCTAATGACGAGTATATAGCGGATAGAATGTCTCAGCAGGAACACTTGATGCCATTCAGTCAAAACATGCAGTGGACAAACCTATATGTGAACTGTGATAATCTAGAATTTTCTAGTATTAGAAATCTAGGTACTTAAAATAAAGCATAGAAACTGTTGAACAAAATTACAAAATGTATTTCACAACATTACAATTCGAGGACAACAAACATGATAAAAAAAATGAGCTGATCTAAATTAAATCTGTCATCTGATACAACTTATTGAAAATAATGTTTAGGTAAATTCAACACTTTCCCTTATTTTCATAAGTCTCAGGAGGCCAAGACTTTCACATCTCCATAGAGAAAGGCTGTTGAGACGTCAAATTGTCACAAAATCATCTTTCCAACAGCTGCGATTGATAATAATGAACAAACGACCTCCAGACGAGCAACAGGACTGAAAGTTTCAGCATAATCTACCCCAGGTCTTTGAGCGCATCCATTGATTACCAATCTCACATGATATTTGTCTACACTTCCATCTGGATTACGTTTGATGCGGTAGACCCATTTGTTGCTGATTTTCTTCTTTCCCGGAGGTAAGTCGATCAAGTTCTACACATCATGCTTGTGCATGGAACTTATTTCTGCATCCATAGCAGACTGCCATTGAGTCTTCTGAACTGATGATGGCTTCCTTGAAGATCTTTGACTCGTCATCAACCAACTTCACCAGAACTTCTGTAAAGTTTGATGAAACATAGTCGTCTAACCATCCAGGAGGCCTTCTCTCCCGATTAGACTGTTGTAGTGACGCCATTGTTCCCTACGAGTCAATAGGGAGTTCCAGGTCATTCTCATCGATGCGGTCGTTTGTGTCCATAGTCATCTCACGTTCCGCAGGAACGTTCTTTGACGAGATTGACTCATCTGAGCCTTCGTACCTTCCTGTTCTCCTTGGACGTCTTCAAACCAGACAGGCAATGTGATTCGTTCCTCACAATTACTAATTCTCTCTTGAAATACATCACGAGAGAGATGTTGTACACTTCCCTTCTTTGAGGAACGTAGACACGATACCGTTTGTCTACGTCGTAGCCGACAAGATGTCCAATCATTGCTTTCGGATCCATTTTCCTCCTCTTCTGGGCAGGTACATGGTAACATTTGGTGATGACAACTCGTAAATTTTTGATTCTTGGTTTCTGGCCAAACCAAAGTTTATGAGGCGATTTATTGGCAACTGGCGACTTTCCACACGGTTTAGAACGTAGCCAGTAGTAGTAACAAGTTCCGCCCAAATTGCTGCAGGAAATGTAACATGGGGATTTGCACCCTTAAATGTTCAGGTCATTTTGACCATAGTTATGTGTTAACGCTCCACAGTACCATTTTGCTAAGGCATGTATGGAGCCGTTAACCGTTGGTTTACTCCATATTCCCTGAGAATTGTACGAACTTCAGCATTCTCAAATTCACCACCCTTACATTTTGGCCAAGTGTACGAGCTTTGGGCAGCACTTCACATAATGCCTCCTTAACATCTGACATTTGGTGTGTCACGAAACAGTGTCCTATACCTTGTATAATGATCTTTGATAACAATCAAGTAGTGACGACCGCTAAACGATGGGTCAAAGCGGCCACAGACATCACTGGACAATATCTCACTAGGAGCTGAGGGTCATTCTCTTGATCCAAATGGTGGTTGGTGTATCATTTACCAAGAGGAAAAAGCTGACCGGGGTTGGTCCGCTAAAATTACAGGGGAGTTTGATCAACCTGCAAGATCAGATAAAGTATCTTGGGATCATTCTGGATCGGACACTTTGCTGGGAATCTCACTTACAACGGGTTATTGACCGGGGTAAGTGGTCTCTGTTTGCATGCAGGTGTATGGTCGGTGCAGCATGGGGACTGAAACCGGGGCTAATGTACTGTATTGGCTCTATGTTTCAGTAGTTAGACCAACTATGATGTATGCGTCTTTGGTTTGGTGGACCAAGATGGACTCAGGTGTTGCTATGAAGAGGCTGGCAGCCGTTCAGCGGCTGGCATGTCTCATGATCACGGGGGCGATCAGCAAAACTCCTGGGGCCACTCTTGACTGTTTGCTTCATCTTTTGCCCATAGACATTCATATCAGGTTGACTGCCAGAATGGGTGCACACCGCCCCTGTGGAGAGGGCCTCTGGAATAGGCCAGGTGAACTACTTGGTGAACACACCAGAATTTCAGGGATAGTTCAGAGCGGCATTTTAGGTATGCCCTCTGATTATCTTCCAAGAACTTTCTCTTTTGGCAGGTCTTTCCGAGTTCTTTTTCCGCAACGGGACGAATGGAAGTATGGAGCCTGCCCACTACCACCCTGTGACCGGGAGTGGTACACTGATGGGTCCAAGAGCAGTCGGGGCACAGGAGCAGGCATCTTCGGGGTGCAGGACAAAGTACAGTCAGGTATTTCCATGGGGACTTTCCCCACTGTTTTCCAGGCAGAGATCACTGCCATTATGGAATGTGTAAGAGACATTTTGATACTGGGTCATGAGGGCCTTTCTATCAATATTTTCTCTGACAGTCAGGCGGCTCTTAGAGCTTTGGACTCGGTAGAGTTCAACTCTAGGGTTGTGTGGGACTGTTTTATGCTTGTGTTCTGTGTAGGCAGACACAATGAAGTCACCCTTTGTTAAGTTCCAGGGAACTCTGGGGTGGATGGTAACGAAGTGGCAGACAGGCTGGCCAATAGGGCTGCATCATCCCCCCTTTGTGGTCCTCAACCCTTCTGTGGTGTTTCCCGCGCTGCGGCTTTTCAGACTATTCCTGGGCTAGGGATTGTCATAAGAAAAGATGGGCTGAACTTTCCCTGCATAGAGTAAGTAAGCTTAATCTTTGTTCTCCATCTCGTCAGGTTGGAAAGAAGTTCCTGAAACTTGGCAGGAAAGATGCCAAACTTGTCACAGGTATCGTCACTGGTCACGGTAATCTGAGGAAGCACCAACTACGCATGGGGGTCTTCAACGGCGACCCTCTGTGTAGGAAATGTCATCTGCAGGAGGAAACTGCAGATCATCTTTGATTGTATAGAGCTGGCAGAGGTAAGGTCCTCCACTCTGGGCAATTTGGTAAGGTGTAGTTTTCTGCCTCCTGACGTGCTCGTCGACAGGCTGCTGCAGTTTTCTAGGTCTCTTCATCTAGAAGATTCCTGATTCTCCAGGAAAGAGCATTTTTAGGGGTGCGCAAAAAGTCGCTACAGCTGAAGCGTCTTGGGAAAATCCGCCCCTTCGAATGAATGAATGAATCCAAATGGTAAACATAGTGCTTTCCCAAATTGACAAAGACCGCATATTTCGCTATCAATTGGCAATTTAACACCAAATTCAGATTCAAGTTTTGATCGGACGTAACACT
This sequence comes from Nephotettix cincticeps, assembly GCA_023375725.1. NCBI lineage: Eukaryota > Metazoa > Arthropoda > Insecta > Hemiptera > Cicadellidae > Nephotettix > Nephotettix cincticeps. The sequence continues at coordinate 73,729,665 of CM041791.1, forward strand.
TATCCATGTAACCCCATAGCTGATGATATAACTGAACAGTTTGCTTATCCGTCACCACATTTGCACACATCTCCGCTAGTTGAACTGTGTGAAACGATGCACGACACAAAGTTCCACCAGAGTTCCGAGTACCTCTGAATATTGTCTGTCCCTTTATGCTGAATCTAAATTCAGTATTAGTAGATTCAAACTTACTTTCAGGATTCTGATCATGAGCAGCTAGTACAGACACAAGGTTTCGTGACATGTCAGGAATATATCAGATGTCATCGAGAGTAAACGTTCTCAATTTTCCTTTTTCGTAGTTTGAAACTTCATCTGTTCAGCTTCCGAGAGCTTTTAAAACCTCCTTCCCCGCATCTTTAACTGTAGCATTTGAATTTTCGGGAAAAGGTGTATAGTCTGTAAACCAGCTCATATGTGACGTAATATGCGGAGTAGCACCGTTGTCGACCCACTATTGATCATTCGTTGTCGCAATAGTTATGTCACCGCTTATAGAAATCAGAAAAAAAACTCAAATTAGCTTGTGAATTGTTCTTTATAGAAAGAACAATTCACAAACAAAGTTAATGCATTAAAAATTCAATTAAATTAAAAAAATTAAATTAAAATAAAAAAATTAAATTAAAATAAAAAAATTAAATTAAAAATAAAAAATAAAATAAATATAAAAAAAATAAATAAAAAAATTAAATAAAAAATAAAATAAATAAAAAAATAAAAATAAAATAATAAAATTAAAATTAAATTAAATAATTTAATGCATTAAGCATTTAATTCTAATGGTAGTAGTACCATTAGAATTTATAGCTCAGGGATTGCTAGCACGTGCTAGATACAAAGGTTTGCCATCAGCTTTACCCTTAGCACAATGGCGGATCCAGTGACCTTTAGCTGCACAATACCTGCAAACCGAGTCACCTTTTTGGTTCCTCTTTTTCTATAAACCACTATTTGTAGCATTAAGAATGTCAGATTTTGATGCAAGGTTATCAGAGTTTGACATCAGAGTAACATTCCGTTCATGAAGAATCAATGCAGACGTAACTTTTTCAAACTTTTTATTCTCGTTAGATTTAATGAGTAAATAAATCGATTTGAACAATTCAAAACGCTTATGAAGAATGTGTAACAATTTTGAAACGAATAGGAGCTCAAAAAAATCAATCAAGCTTAAGAGCTTCAACTGTCTGAATTTTTCGAGTTTTCAGTCCAGCAGCAAATTCGCAATGTTGGTTTTTCAATTGTAACAGCACCGCAGGAGCATCCTCAGTATCATGCCATTCCATGCTGAAGAAATTTAGACATTGTCAAAACAACTGATCCTTTGCCTTGTTGTCAAACTGCTCGACTAAAATATTCCATGATTCTTTAGCTGATATTCTTTGATGAAGTTCATCACTTACACATTGTGTAATGAAAATTTTCGCCTGGATTGCGGATTTATTGTATTTCTTTAGCTCATTTTTCTCAGCTTCAGTAGATGACGCAGAAATAGAAAGTTTGAACAACAACTCGATAACTGTCGTAAAAATGGTCTGATCGAGACCAAATTTTGTAGATACGTGAATTCCTACATTTGCTCGGAAGAGTTCGTAAACCAGACACATCAGTCAATAGGAACGGGTAGTTTGAAGGGGTTTTGTACTAAAAAATTGGGTTTTTTGCGTTTTTCATATATAATTTTAAAAAATGTTAGATTTTATCTTTCACCATTAGAATCAACTAAAAATCTACACAATTTAGTTTATGAAAGTTTTTCTCTATCTCCAACGGTTACTGAGATATAAAAAATCTAAAGTGTAAGCAGGTTTGCTGCCATGATAAACACATAAACTATGATTTTTAAGCATAAATGGATACATCTTAACCACATGAAGCTAAATATCAAATTTTATCAAAAAATATTGATTAATATGGGAAATATTAATTTTTCCCTATCCTCCATAAGATTAACATTGGAGCCCCACAATACAACGTACTGTGTTTAGATTTTTTAACATCTTGGTAACTCTTGAAGATAGAGAAAAACTTTAAGGAATTAAATTGTGGAGTTTTTTAGCTGATTCTAAGGGGGAAAGAAAAAATTAACAAAATTTTAAACTACATCTGAAAGACGCAAAAAACTATCTTTTAGTACAAAACCCCCCCAAACTACCTGTTCTGATTGACCGATAGGTCTGGATTACGAACTCGACCGAGCAAATGTAGAAATACATGTCTCTGCCAAATTTAGGCTTGATCAGACCATTTTTATGAGAGTTATCGTGTTCACTGACACATATATACTAAAAACTAAATATAATTTTTAACGACTATTGTTTTTGGCCTCTGGGCACCTAAACACGAAAAATTAAGACCGAGACAACGGTATGGTCTCGGGCTTAAGTCTTACTATGAGACCTACGGTAATAGCTTCTTCTCTATGGGAAATCCGCTAATAAAAGTCGATACATATGATAAGGATAAATCAAAGTCAGTAATAAATCACAGCTGAGTCATATAAGATGGTCAGAAGTTAAGTTAAATAAGTCTGTGAACACAATGTTTACAGACACTATATATATATAAAAATTTTATAAATTATATAAATTTTAACGACTATTGTTTTTGGCCTCTGGCACCTCAAGACAAAAAAATAACATGGTCCCGGGCTTAAGTCTTGCTATGAGACCTATTATAATAGCTTCTACCCTATGTGAAATTTGCTAAAAAATGTCAACAATACATACTGATATGTATTGCTTCATGTAATAAATTAGCCAAATTAACACAGGTATTTAAAAGTGGGAACCTTAAAGACCTGTCCAGCTATCGCCCCATAGCATTGCTATGACATTCTCAAAAATATTTGAAAGGGTGATGCAAATCCAACTTTACAAGTTTATTAAAGAAAATAACATATTAGACAGTGAAAAATTTTGATTTCAGACAGCAAGGTTGGTAATTGGAGTCAGCATAGACTTTATAGAATCTGTGATTGAATCCACGGATAATGGAGAACTATTAGGGTTTACATAGACCTATCAAAAGCTTTTGATAATGTTTCACATAACATATTGTTGAATAAAATGATCAAATATAGGATTGAATCACAGAGCTTTAAGTTGGTTTCATTAATAAACTTCAAGGCAAGATATTTGGCATTGTATAATGTGGCTGACATGTGGATCACTCACTCTTGCAACACCTTGTCACTGTCCCACTCTCTCCGCCATTTGCCGTCAGCTGCTCGTTGTCTCTGGATCCTCGCCTCATCTATTTTCATTCTCTCCGCCCTCCACTCCTCCTCCTCATTCCTCCTCCTGCCTCCTCCTCGTCTACCTCTCTCTCCTCTATACTCTATTCCTCCCTGAAACATATCTCGGATGCTGTTTCTAATTTATTGAAATTTGATTTTAAAATTGTTATCTATAAATGGGGTTAAATAAATAAGAAAAATTAAATTGAATCAGATTCATACATCTGAACTTATTTTATTTCTTATTTATATTAATAATTTAGGGCAGGTCATGTTGGAGAAGGGGCAAGTTTTCCTCTACGCCGATGACTCGGCCTTGCTGTTTGAGGGCGACACCTGGGAGGAGGCGTACCGTCTAGCGGCGCGCGGCCTCTACACTGTCGGGCGATGGTTCGATCAAAGTCGGCTCTCGGTTAATATCACAAAAACAAAATATATGGCGATTTCTTTGAGAGCCGACCACGATCCAGTTAACCTGTATCTGCGTTTACACACATGTGGGGGTGACAGGATTGATGAATGTTTAACGTGTGAATGTATTGAAAGAGTGAATAAGCACAGATACCTTGGTGTGATCTTGGATTACCGTTTAAGGTGGTCTGGTCACATTCAGTATTTGAGGAATAAGTTACGAAAATACATTTTTATTTTTTGGAACATTAATAAAGTGCTTGCCCCCGATCTGATTAAAATTGTTTATTACGCGTATGTCCAATCAGTCTTACAGTATGGAATTTTGGCCTGGGGCGGCTGTTTTCAAAGCATTCTATCACAATTGGAAATAACCCAGAAATCTATAATGAAAGCAGCTTTAAATAAAAATCGGCGTTATCCTACTAATCTTTTTTTTGATGAATTTAAAGTGGGGTTGCGTGTGTGTTTGTGTGAGTGTGCGTATGTGCGCGCGTCTGTTCTGAGTTATGTGACTGTTTGCATGGATGACATGTGGTATGGCTGGTATGCGAATGGACTGGGTTCTCGGTTGGTATCATTTTATTTATATATTTTCTTTTAATGATATTGCAAAATATACCATTAATTTATATGCATGCATAGGATTTTTCACTTATTAAATTTTTTTTGTTTGTTAACATAAATTAGTTTATTATTTTTAGTTATTACCTATTTATTTATATAGTCTCAGATTTTAAGAATTGTTATAGGCGGCAGTTTAAGGACTCGTTCCCCACACACAGGCTTATACCCATGTGGGGAACTAATTTCTAGTATACAGGTATACAAGTTTTTGCTGTTAATATTTAATTGTTTTTGGAAATAAAGGATTATTATTATTATTAACTAGTTAAATTTATTTTTTTTCATGATTTCATTTTAACTGAGAAACTCTCAATTACGCAGTGAATTTTATTCAATATAAAGGTTAAAATTCTGTTAAAGTAAAATGTTTTTAGATGCTCATTTAAAAATAAACCTTTACAATTAACTAGACAATGTCCAAAAACTCATCATAAAAATATCCTTAAATGCAGATAAAGACAAAAAATATTCCTTAAGGGAGCGTTTCACAAAACCGAGTTTTCACTACGCTGAGTAAGGCTAAAAAACTTATAAATATTGAAAATTCACCACGGCGAGGTTTCACAAAATCGAGTACGTTATAAAATTCAACTGTTTCACTACACCAAGATTTCACAAAACCGAGTAAGGGGCTGAGTACCGTCCGCTCCAGAAGTGACTGTAGAAGCCTGTGTAGCATGCAGTAATACGTGCTTTGCAGGCACTCGCTGTCCAGTCATTTAGTGAACATAACACATGACACATAATTTGTATTGAAGTTTTAATAATAAATAGTTTATTGCTTATAATTTATAATTTAGTTGATAAAAATAAGTTAAGAATTAAAATAATTTTTAGAGCTTTATGATTCTTTAAAACCATAAGATCCCAAAAATGTATTAAAAACAAATCCTATATGGTTTCTATATCCCGAGAACATATTTTGCCAGAGGAGTGCTATTTGCCATTTTGTATGGCTAAAATATATTAATATATTTTCATTGTAATTCGACACTGCAACGCATTAAACTTAAACTTTGGCCTGATCACGACATGACAAGTAATCCTCGTGAGTCGTGCAACTCGACACCACGACACATTAAACTTAAAAAATTTTCAAAACTCATGTTATTGAACAAATTTCACATCTAAGGACATGAAACGATTTAGGAAAAAGTATCCAATATTTTTGGTCCTGTGACCTTTTACCATAAATATAAAATTTAATCGTGTTATAAATAATTACGTAACCGCAGATGTTTTGCCATCTAACGGATTTCATTTTCAGCCCAAACATATCAATACATATGTCAATCCATATGTTTTCGTACCCAAGGAGTCCAATTTTTTACCTTTCGACCCACAAAAACATTTAGTCTGTAGCATAGTTGGTGCTAGACGTTCTTCTGATTTACAGATTTATCTCCCTCCCGACGATTTAACTTAACATTTAACTTAATTTTGTATTTCTTAGGTAGGCAAATCTCAATAAGTTTGTTTTTGCCAATTTAAAATAACACTTATCTTTCATCTCGAGTTTTTTTTATATGACTTCACTCCTACTCTTACTACAAATTCTTAATCCCCTGATTGCTCTCCACAATGAGCAGTGGTGGTAGCTTCACCGCGATATGTAACATGTAAATTAACTATTACCGTACCTTTCATTTGATAATCAATTTTTTTTAACAGGCCCGGACGACCCTGAACAGTTTGTATAGAACAAACGTACTGGCACTTATGCCCAACATATACATGGAAGTTGGAGGCATTGAAGTCCAGAAACGGGAACTTCACGTTTATTTAGGCAGGCACCACGATTTGTAGTCCTTGCGGCCACCCTGCGTTATGTAGTGTGTGCCAGTGCTATTCGAATGGTGTCAATGAACATTTCGTTAAATGTCACTTCAACGGACGGATCCTTAGGCCGGCCGCACACTGATGCAGCATTTCACCTGAAGCAAATTGTTTCGCAACGTTTTGTTTCAAGCGTTTTGTTTCTTTGCTTCTGCAGTGTGAGGGAGGTTGAAGCGCGATGCAACGTTTTGTTTCAAACAATAGAACATAATGTTATTTGTACTCTAGTAGTGGAGATACATACGTTCACTTCCTCGTCGCACATGTTGACTGAAATAAGACTATTGTATTTTTGCTCGGAAATCCTTTTTAAATTATATTTATAATTTATATTATAAGTAAAATGGGGTTTAAAAAACTAATCGGGAATAAATTAAATCAACTGTATTCGATAAAAAAATCCTTTTTTAGTATTAATTTTCATTAAAATTTTTAAAGTAAAATACAATACGCTTATCTAGTTAAAGCTCTGAAAAGGAGCAAGTTTTTTAAAGTAGGCCTATTTGATATTTTTTAACTACTATTGACATAACAATAGCTGAAATACGTAACATTTTATAAGGTTTTAGGGAATGATTGATTACCATCAAACAAACGGAAAGTAGAGAAATTTAAGCTTTTCCGTAGCTAGAAATTCTTGGGTAAGAGACCACATGGAATAAAACAAAAATAATTGTGGATATGAACTTGAGTGATAGGCCTACACAGTTTACAGAAAACAAATTGTCACAAACTTCCAATCACCCTGAATATAGTTTCATGTTGTAATTGAATGCAAGTAAGACTACTATTATTAGTGCTGTTAAAGTGTAAAATATTTAAAAGACAGTGTCCTTAAAATTGTTAATTCATTAAATATAACTGTTTTATTGTGTATTTACTTTTAATAATACATATTTTTAAATTATATTAAAATATAAAATAACAGTTTCGGTAAAGTACTAAATATTAAAGTAAATTATTAACTAACATTTTTGACATAAATCTATTGTTTTTTAAATTATTTATATTTTAATAACAATATGATGTATGTTATATTTATGTATTTTATATTTTAATGATAATATATTTTACAACATTTGTTATCGCATGACTTGTTAACTAGCCTGCAACATCTTTCCGAATGATTTTAATTCCGAGTCATCACGGAATGTGTTGACGATTTCCGATATGGCTAAACACTGACTTTTGAATGGAAATATAGCGTCTCTTGAGGATCAGTGATTACGCACATGGGTTTTCCTCCATTTCCTCCGGAAACAGATTTTACAAGTACGAATGCCCTGTTTTCGCCAATAGAAAATACTTCTAGATCACGTGCTCAAATACGCAGATGTGATTGGTGGGCGAGTTGGCGCCATGTGCTCGCTTGTTGGCGCATGCGCAGAACGTTTTGCTCCTTGAAACATGAAACATCGTGCTGCATTGGATCCAGGCGTCGAGCGGCTGCTGAAATGTTTCGCGGTGTTGCGAGGCGCCTTGCAACGTTTGCTTGATGAGTGTGCGGGCTTCCATTGAAATACACAGGGCACTTGTACCCAGCGAAACATTTTGCATCGCAACACTTACTTTAGGAAATGCTGCATCGGTATGCGGCCGTCTATTGGACCTAGGCGTCGAACGTCTGCTCAATTGTTTCGTGGTGTTGCGAAGCGCCTCGCAACGTTTGCTTTGATGGACTCCCATTGAAATACACGGGGCGCTTGTACCCAGTGAAACATTTTGCCTCGCAAACTCTTGCTTCAGGTGAAATGCTGCATCAGTGTGCGGCCGGCCTTAGAGGACACGGGAATCCGCCTCCCGCTGTGTCGTCCGATGTGCAGGGCTATAATAGGCCAGTTAATTAGGCCACTGTAGGTTACCTAATTAACACCTACGACTGTCGGTGTATTATGCATAGCTTTTTTCCCTTATATTAAACATTTTTTATGTAAAATTAAACCTTTTAAGTGTTTTTCATCTTTCACATAAACATTTTTTGCAGCTATGGGTATTTCCGAGATGAATTATATTTAAAATGTCTCTTTTACCATTAGAATCAGCTAGAGAATACCCAATTTAGTTTATTACATGGCAAAAAAATCAAGGCTGTGAGTTTACAAAATATTTGTGTTAGTAATCTTCAGAAGATTTTGTTTAATCAATAACTTATAGCTTGTTATTGCAATAAGTTATATGTTTTACAGGCAAGAAAAAACTGAATTGTTCTAAATAAACAAATTGTTCGAATAAACAATCGAACTCTCTCTGCTTTGAAGCATACAACCATCTCCAGAGAATAGTAATCTCCAGAAAATTTTCTTTGATAAGTTATATTTTTTCAGGCAAAAAAACTGAATTGTTCTAAATAAGAAAAACATTCTAATAAACAATCAAATTCACTCTGCTTTCGAGCATACAATTATTTTCGTTTACTATTTCCTATAATTTTCTTTTTTAACATTCACCCATGGGCAATTTGATCTCTGTGTAATACATTAAAACAGTATAAAGTAGCTTAAGTTATTAGATCAATAATGTCATTTACACAGTGAATGCCTTCAAAACGCATGATACTGCGCTATATTGGCAGCCGACAAGCTCTTAGTGCTTCTAGAGCGGACAGTACTCAGCCCCTTACAGTAGAACCTCGATTATCTGGGGTAATCAGCAGGAGAGGGGGCACGGATAACTGAAAACACGGTTAATCCGAATGAAGAAACTAATTCAAAGTATTCACGTAAAACCCGCCCTAGTTTATTATTAATACATCATTAGTTGTCAGCACGCTTTAAACAGATCTTCGTCACTGATAACTTCGAATGCGGGCATTTTGTTATCGCATACGAACCATTATCTGACATTTTTACAAAGATTATAAACAACTTAATTTAATTAAAAATATTACAATATACAAACAAACAAACAGTTAAATTGAAACAATAGATTTAATTAAATGAATTGAAAAACTAGTTCAAAACTGTAACTCATCGACAGAATAATCAAAACTGGCAACTAAAAAATCAAGTCAGCTGAGCTGTTGTTCAAACAAAACACGGCTGAGGAGAGGAGTGATGACTCATCGACTTCTGGCAGTCTCCTTCCTTATCTCTCTTCCTTTGTCCGTCTTCTCTCTCCCCGCTCACACACATGCACAGTATCTATTGCGCAATCTAGTGCATGTGTCGTCATGGCCACGGGCCAATCAGATACTAAGTTGTGTTGTGAACAGCCGTGTAATGAAGAAATATTGATAGTTTGGCGCTTGCTTATTTCGTCAGAATGTTGATCGATATTTTATTTTTCATTCTAGTTCGTGTTTATCTACTCTTGAGTTAATACCCAGAATATTTTCAGTAAAATTATTATAATAATGTTCAGTTTGTTTCAAAACTAATTTTTCGTTAGTATAGAGTAATATTATCACGTATTTGAGATTAAAAAAGTTTTCATGAGAAAATTGACGATGAAAAACTTCTATTAAAATAATAATATTTTGCCAGTTTTGGACCCCGGTTAATCCGCCGCCCGGTTGATCCACCCCCGGATAATCGAGGTTCTACTGTACTTGGTTTTGTGAAACATCGGCGTAGTGAAACAGTTGATTTTTGTAACATACTCGGTTTTGAGAAACCTCGGCGTATTGAATTTCCGATATGTATAGGATTTTTAGCCTTACACAGCGTAGTGAAAACTCGGTTTTGTGAACCACCCTCCCTAAAAATATTAATTACAATGATTCCAAATGCCTCATAAAATAATATATTATCATATAATTCAGTAGTTTTCAGTTTCAGTAATTAACATTAGCATTTAAATTAACATTATTAATTATGGAACCAAATAACTTGTTTAATATTGCATAATGAAAACAACAAGTAAAATAGCAGTATTACCAGTAGTAATATTTAAATAGTGATTTTTAGATTTTTTATTCAAATTGAATAAAATATTTATATTAACATCTACAAATGCCAATTATGACATAACTTCTCCAAAAGTCATCTTGTTTTACTGAGATAAGACTTTGAAATACACCCTTTCCTGTATAGCCTAAATATTGTCAATATTTGGCGACAGCAACATAATGTGATCAAAATAATGTGTTGTATCATTTCCTAACCTACCCATCTCTAAATATGGGCACTAGACATTAGTAACTTTTATCAAAAATAATAAGACAAGATAATTTTCGTTTTATAGTTGACTCCCTCTAATCCGGACTTGGATGGTTCAGACGCCGGATGGTTCGGATTACTTCTTGGAAATGAGTCATCAGCGTGCGGTCGTGTTTCTCATGGCAGAAATCGACAGGATTAAACGTGTATTGTTTATTTCAGGCCTAACTGTAAATAAATAAAATCACAAACATTTGATCAGTTTACAATTGCGTTCGATACGGATCTTCAGTGATCAGGAAATGGTAACGCCAGTGTGGGAATTTTGACTCATGCGGATGGGAGGAACACTGGAACTTCCAACAACCTACGTTTAGCAACAGATCGGCGCATTATGAGTGGATGTAATGTTTATGAGGAAATGGCATGATTATGCATTCAACAAACAGTTAAAACGAAAAAACAGAAGAAAATAACTACAGTGCAACTCGGTTATTGCGGCCTCGGCCATAACGTCAACTCGGATATAACGTCATTTATTTTTAGGTCCCACCAAACTATATGTTTTCCCTACATAGGATAAAACCTCGGATATATCGTCAGTAAATTCTCAAACCTCGTATATAACGTCAAGAAAATCGGGCCGAGATGAAGGCAACATATAGCTAAATAGAGAAAGTTCGGTCGGTGGTACAACGTGAGGGCTCTACGGCTATTGTTTAGCTACATTCTATTTTTAGAAACGGCATTTTATTGCTGTCTTACCGCTAACCACCTCAACCCCCTCCCCTACCCTATATCCACTGTCGCCGGTCATCAAGGTCAGTGTCAGTGACTTACGTCCCATCACAGCACTGTAATGCCGTTCGTACGTACCTACAGTTCGTGTAGATATCGTTAGTTCAGTGTATGTCTTTTACAGTTTGTTTTTCGTTATTTTAATTTACGAATACAGTATTGAAAAATAATGGCAAGTGTTAAGAGAAAGGTTTTGCTGAAGAAAAGGTGTGAGTTATAAGAGCTTGTGAGAAGGGACGTAAGATAGCAGACGTGTGTTCAGGCTTGTTTTTTAAAATTGAACCAACAGTTAAATTCACCAAGCCGAACTTCATTGCAATATTTTCAAATTCGATTTTTTATATAGTAGAGTAGTCAGTCAGTCATAAACATAAACTTACGGTGTATTTCAAATTACCTTCATTAAATGTCGTAATTTCATGTAAAAAATGTGTTTCCCTATTTTTCCTCGGTTTTAAATTAAAATTATGTAGCCTCTTTTATAGCGTCACTAGGATATAGCGTCATTAATTGTGTGGTCCCTTCAATGACGTTATAACCAAGTTCCACTGTAATTTCTTTTAATATGTACAGTATTATAAAGCCAAGATTTTTATTCTTTTTAGGTTATTGTAAATATGTTTTGGATAATCTCATTAACATTAAAATCAGAACTCTATTTTTTTCATGCTGTAAAATAAATTTGTAAAGGCTCAATTTGCATCCCGTGAGTTGAAAACAAAAACCTTTAATGTTTGGTAAAGTACACTTTAAAATCGTCTTAAAATGTGATTTAAATAGATACTATATGCTATTACAGGTTGTAATTTATAAATATATAACTGCCGGATGGTCCAAAATTTTTTAAATCCAGATAGGGGTCCGGTCCTGAGGTGTCCGGATTAGAGGGAGTCGACTGAAGCTAAAAAGTCATGATTTAAAATTTATTTTCCATTGCAACATGGACTGCCAGATTTTAAAGTTAAAATATTTATGATTTCAAATTTTGTCTCAGTTACCTCACATAATTATTAACTAATTATTAATAATATTAATTATGACTATTAGAGGTGTGCGGATATACGAAAAGTCGGATCGGATCAGATATCTGGCTCCGATCTGAATGCAAAACGGGTATCCAGTTAAGTCCTATAAATATCTGAACTTTTGGATAGACCGTATACATTGAGCAGTAAAACCAAAAGATAAAAGCAAAACTTTCCGTTTGAGATTAAGACACCGGTACGAAACATCTTTTTGATCAACGGAAATTTTTAATCAGGTGACGAAATTCAAATACTATTGGAATGTAAGAAAGTCACTGGGCGGTCCGAGGATGCGGTATGATTAACCCTCCACCTGGCGTTTAGTTTACTGTGTACTGGCACGGTTCTATGGACAATAATTGTCCATATAACCGAATAACTGAGAAATAACTGAGAATAACTGCAAATTATTTGCAGTTATTCAATTTTTTTGCTCCTAAGGCCTTAATTTATTGTCAATATGACAAGTATTATATATCATTCTGTTTGGAAAAAAACAAGGAAGAATTTAATATCACATTTGTCAGGTATAATAGAGAAAATAATTGTATCATAAGCATATATAATAAAAAGAAAAAGAAATTAAAGATAAATTACTAAACATTCCGTAGCATGGGGGACACATAAATAATGAAAGAATATATCTAAGATATACAAAAGATGGGGAATTTTATTGGGATTAAGAAAATATATACTTTATTAGGGATTTTTGTAAGTTTTTAGGGTAAAAAAATATTTTTTGTGCATGTATACTAATATTTACCTCCGGAAAATCATAGGTTTTGGCCTAAAGTTATTGATAATATTAGACATCAAAGAAATTTGAAATATTTGTATTACTATGGTTCAAATAACATAGAAAATGATAATTATTAGAACCCACATACCTTTTTTTGATACAACTCCATCAGATAGCATGCATTTTTCTAGGATACACTTCATGCCAAAGTTAGTCCACCACCAATACTTTATGAACTATCTCCATTACCATTACTTTTATAAAATAAATAAAACTACTTCACATTGATAAAAACACTGTACATACTAATAACTAATGAATTTACAAAATGCAACAACAACAACATGCAATTAGGTCTCTGAATTTTATTCTGAATCACTTGACGAATCTCGTCTACGTTTCTTTCCTGGTTTTGGTGGTCTGTGGTAGTGATTCAACAAATGAAAACAGTTTTGATGGATACCACCATTACAACCTGGGCACCAATATGAAGTTCTTTTCTTTTTTCTCTAAACAGACTACACATAATCTGTTGTTTCTGTTGGGGAGAAGAGTCAGTTCATGTTTAGGCCCTAGGCAGTCCCCTCCTGGACCAGGTGCGGCTACAGGCTCTCTTCGCTCTGTCGTGAGTTCCTCAACAATTTTTACTAAGAAATCTCTGTGACTGAGTGGTCTATCTGTATTCTGCTTATAAAGAATAAAAGCATTATGTAGAGCCATGTCAAGAAAATTTGTGAAAATCCGTTTCCAGTATTTCCTAGTTGGGTGGGAGCAAGAGTAGTGGTACATAGTTTTGTCCTTGGTGTCAACGCCTCCCATGAAGCGGTTGTATTTTGCAATAAGGACTGGTTTTACTACTGTTTTATTACTCTTTTTACCTTTATATGGTTTATTTTCTGCATGGCAAGCAGTTGTCAAACAGTAAACCGGTTTTCGCTTTTTTGTCTCCCTAAACCCCACAAGTAGGACATCTTTCTTCCGGAAATAAACAATCTGTCCAACTCCTAATTTCTTATTCAATAAACTTTTTGACAAACCTTTTGAATTTTTCTTTATTGTCCCTGTTAAATAAGTGGCTCTTTCCAATAACTTTTCAGCTAGGGGAATCTTTGTATACCAGTTATTGGTAAAAAGATGATAGCCCCTATCCAAAAGGTTTGTTTTAGTTAGTAGACCAATTACAACCTTTTGTGCTAGAGGATCATCCCCATCAGACATGAAATCTTTCCCACTGTACAATTCAGAGTGCAAAACATATGATTAGTCACTATCACATACTTCAAATTTCTTTATGCCAAATCTGTTATGCCTTTTGTTTGGCATGTACTGTATATAAGTACATCTATTCTTCATGCCAATAAGGCTTTCATCAATACAAATATTTTGTCTGGGAATGAAGAATTCTTTGAATTTTGAATTTATTTCATTGATGTAGGGCCTAACTTTGTGCCAAGGGTCATAATCAGGTTGGTCTTTAGCAGGGGCCGGATTGTTATTGATATGTAGCATCGAATTTATAATTTGGAATCTTCTCAATGACATGGTCTCTGGGAAAAATGGTGATCTTTGGGTTCTACTGGTGTCCCAGTAAAACTCAATATTTTTCAGTTGATTCAGTCCCATATTTATCATTATTGCTATGAATTTTTTCATTTCGGAGACGGTAACATCATACCACTGTCTCAAACGACTGTTTCTTCTTATTTCGCCGTTCTCAGTCATGTTCCTAAAAGAATGTTGTGCAAAAACATTTGTCTCCCTGGTCAACATTCTCCAAATTGTTTGCGTAAAGAATAAATAAAAATACAATACCGGGTTGGAATTTCTGGGAGGGACATTTTGGATACCAGTTTGGGTTTCTCTAACTAAAAAGTCAGCCTTTTTTCCGCCTCAGGGGGGAAAATGTTTACCCAAGTCGTACCGTGAAATTCTTGGTTGGGTCTAGGAATATCATCTAGGTCTAGGTTTTCATTTTCATAACTAGGCCTATGGTCATAGTCAGGAAAGTTTATTGTCTCTGCATCAGTTTCAAATGGTGTACCATGCTCCTCATTCCAATCCTGCAATTCATTGACATCTGGCCTATAATTGTCTTCACTTCCAGAAGGGAATAAACTAGATAATGAATCAGAATCATGCTGATCAGAATCAGAATCAGAATCAGAATTAGACCTATGAGTAGGCCTACTTTCAACAACAAAATCTGATTAAGCATCAGACACATCATCACCACTAGAAATAGGCTCTTCTAAAAGGTCTCTCAGGTCACTAGACCTATCCCTATAGTTTTCACCCATAACCAGTGTTAGTTCAAAAACACAACTTATACTTTATTATTATTAGTTTATGAAAATTCACCAAATCAAACATGTAAACATACCTGAAAACACAAGACACATCAATTCTAACCTATTATAAGCATTTTAAAATAACAAAATCCATCCACAGTTTTTAAATTTAAAACAACACTAAATACCCCCGTCGCAGCAGACCTGCGTACTCAGCGAATTTCCAAATCAATAATATAATAATAATAATAATATATGGCAAGTTTTATAAAAATATGTCCATAAACATGGGAATTATTTGCTTATTCTCCATAAGATTAACATGGCAAAGAGTGTGCAGGTTTGCTGATGTGAGGAACACTGAAATTAGGCATTTCTACCATAAATAATTTTTATCTTAACATTTATACCAACTTTCATCAACATCTGCCCATAAATAAAGGAGTTTGCCTATTCCCTATATGATTATTATGGGAAAAGAGTATGCAGGTTTGCTGCCATGATAAACACATAAACTATGATTTTTGAGCAGGATAGATCTCAACCACATGAAGCTAAATATCAAGTTTTATCCAAAAATATTCATTAATATGGGAAATATTAATTTTTCCCTATCCTCCATAAGATTAACATTGGAGCCCCACAATACAACGTACTGTGTTTAGATTTTTTAATATCTCGGTAACCGTTGGAGATAGAGAAAAACTTTAAGGAACTTAATTATGTAGTTTATTAAGCTGATTCTAATGGTGAAATATAAAATTAGAAATTTTTAAAAACTACATGTGAAAAACGCAAAAAACCCCATTTTGGGGTACAAAACCCCCCCAAACTACCCGTTCCCATTGACCGATATGTCTGGTTAACGAACTCGTCCGAGCATTTGTAGGAATACACGTCTCTACCAAATTTGGTCTCGATCGGACCATTTTTACGAGAGTTATCGTGCTAACAGACACATATATATATACATATATATATACATATATATATATATAAAAATTTTAACGACTATTGTTTTTGGACTCTGGGCACCTAAAGAAGAAAAAATAACATGGTCCCCGGCTTAAGTCTCACCATGAGAATACGGTAATAGCTTCTTCCACGGACCACTATTAAAAACGCAATTTGATATAAAACGAAAAATGCCTAGTTCCGTAAAAAAAACAATATCGGTGACGAGACACTGATTTACGGACCTACAAAATATAGGACAGTGAAATATCTGAACTAGTACAATATTTTGTATTATTCCAAAAAACAACATGTTAACCTTACCGTTTAAGTGAAGCGACAATGTTTACAAACATTATACGACGACGCTTCAGCTGTCAGCAGTCGACAACGCAGGCGAAACAGACGAACATAGTAAAGAAGTAAAAGTTTGTAAAATCAATAATATCCATCGGATTTATTCGAAACCAACACCGAATGGTAGATTAAATGATTTTCTATCGATTGGTATGCAATAAAACACGATTAAATGAAGGAATCGTGGAGAGAAATCGACTTTTCCAACCGAATGCAAATGCGCCGTATATACGGCGTTGCCATTTTAGAAGGTGCTTATTACGCCGTAAATACGGCTAATGCCAGCTGGAGGGTTAATGGAATAATTGACTTAAATATGTTGTTGAAGAATGGCTTCAACAACATATTTAAGTAACCGATTAAAGTATGTTGCATTTTGAAATACAAAGCATAGGCGTTATCGATATTTGAACCGAGAATCAGATTGTGGTTTGATATTATTCTGCATAAAATATGATTTCGGCTACGAAAAGCCTTGTTCATGAATTGTTCATTTAATATTTGGTAATAAAGCTCAACCATCATAATAGCTCTGGTATTTGCAGCAAAAATAATATACTACTTCATTTTGATCGTCTACGTAGAAGATTAAATTAAACTTTAACTATTTTGACATCATGGACTGTTTATGTTATCACATTCCCAAGTTCTCCGGGTTTGAGCAATACGGTAAAGTGTTGCCAAATTTACATTTGGCCAATTTCTTCGTTCGGTGTTTACATAGCCAACAAATTTTTCATTTGTCTTCATTCTACATTTTCTCTTTGTTGAATTAATTTACACCTCATTATTTTTTAAATGGTGCATTTTTAGATAATTTTAAGATGAATAATTAACTAGATTACGACAAAGTACCATAATTTCACGGGTTTTAATATTGTAACATGGCCGATCGGGTATTCTATCTGCCTGATATTTTAACTCTGCGCCTGCGCACAGTCCTTTGTTTAATAGTCAGCGGCAGCGATGTCACTACTTTTTCTAGTTCCTTGTCACCGATATATCAGTGAAAGAACCATATCGGTGACTTTGTCACTGGTACAGAAATATCGCACATCCCTACTTTACTTTGCTTTACTTTATTTTACTTGTAACTGAAATGGTGACCTACCGAGGTAGGTATTTTAAGCCAAGTATGAATGAGGAATTAATGTAGGATGATTGTGTCACGATCTTGTAATCTTGTTACTGACTAAGGCAGACATGTTCCTTACGCAGGACTGTTAATTAATAGCCCAACAGCCGATGGCAACTAATGGACCTACAGTTTAACGTGGAATCCGAACCACGGCCTCTGAATTACGAATTGGTCTAATTATGAGGATGGTCTTTGTGGATTAACGTAGTATTCAATAGTGCGGACGTTAGTCCACACAAGAGAACACTACAACCACCGCCATCTCTCACAACTATCCACAATTCGTGACCTCCAAGTAGCTGGAACATCATTTGTAAAATCTCGGTTCTTTGTTCATGGCGATTCGTTTTTATTATTGTAATAAATGAAAAAGTTGAATCAAGAAATAAAATTGAGAATTATTATTTATCAATCTATCTATGATTTTTATAACTAACATTTAAGAACTGTTGATATAATTTATTGGCGTGTAAATAAGGTTAAGGTAAATAAGTTGGTATAAGGTTTCTGATGGTTTTATTCGTGAATAATACGGCATATATTAAAATTTGTTACTTTTGTATGCAATGAAGTAAAAATTATAGTTTGGTTGTATGAAGAACTTATGATTTTTTTTGTCAAATCTAATAACTTATATTGGTTTATTTTATAACATTTGATTGTTTTTTTTTTAATTTATTCTTAGACAAGTGTGATTCCACTGTGTTATTGCGAGTATCCAAATCCAATAATTAATCCAATAATAATTAACTATCCGATCCAAACCCGAACTATCCGATCTGGATCCGATCCGAACTTGAGTTATCTGATCCGAAAAAAAATTCACTATCCATACACCTCTAATGACTATAAAAACAGAAACCCTGCAATGTATTGATAAATTATTATCAGTTAACTATTATAGGACCAAATCTTTAGTTACCCTTCGCCTCCCTCTCTGAAACTCTCTGCTGCCCCCACGGAAACTGTCACTACTGTCTCGCTCATCTCGCCAACCTCTCTCCAATTCTCTTTTCTGATCTATGATGTCGTCTTTCACAGGACCATCTCTCTCGTCATCGTACAGGAAACTCCTAGGGTCTGGGGGTGGTCCATCACCCCCACCCACCTGTAATTGACAGTTACAGCTTGAGCGGGGCTTCATTGCATTGCAACTCACAAGGAAACAAAAGGAGTTTAGGAGTTGTAAATAGTTTCGGGGGAGTCCTGGAATGAGGCGCGTGAGGTACGGAGCCTGACACGGCTGCCAATACCTGATATGCATGTTTATTTTAACAAAAACTACACATGCAGAGGAAAACTCCGCAAGCGCCCTCTCGAGGGTTAAAGGTGAAACGTAAGAATAGTTACCAAAATTAATATTAGAATTATTTACATATGTAGACTTATAAGACAAACAATCACATTGGGACACACAATGCTCACAAGCTCCCGACAAGACACCATTTACACTGACAGGCACTGAAAGAGGCTAATCACTAACACTTGACACTGCTGGAGTCGTCGCGTTGCTGGCATCATATTATACACCACTGCGAAAATCACTAGCTTGGTATAAGAAGGTTGCCCTTGAAACCTTACTCGTACATGTGTTGTAAATGCATTTGTTTTATGCAACCAGTTTGGACAAAAAAATGGATATGTTGCTGTTCAGAGAAACAATCATCATCCAAAAATCAAAAAAAAAATCCTCTACCTGGAACTCAAACACCAGCTCAACCTGAGAAAAAGAAAAAACACCAGTTTTCAAAGAAAGAAGGAAGCGTGAAGGCAAGTAGGAAATGATGTCTTCCTTGCTGTAAGAAGATTACAGAAGAAATACCCCCGTCGCAGCAGACCTGCGTACTCAGCGAATTTCCAAATAAAATAAAAATATAATAATAATAATATATGACAAGTTTGGTCAAAATCTGTCGATAAACATGAGAATTATTTGCCTATTCTCCATAAGATTAAAATGGGAAAGAGTGAGTAGGTTTGCTGCTATGAGGAACACTGAAAGTAACCATTTATACCATCAAAAATTTTATTTTTAACATTTATACCAACTTTCATCAACATCTGTCCATAAATAAAGGAGTTTGCCTAATCTCCATATGATTAACATGGGAAAAGAGTATGCAGGTTTGCTGCCATGATAAACACATATACTATGATTTTTTAGCACAAATGTATGGATCTCAACCACATGAAGCTAAATATCAAGTTTCATCCAAAAATATTAGATAATAAGTGAAAAATTAATTTTTCCTAATCCTCCATAAGATTAACATTGGAGCCTCAAAATACAACGTACTGTGTTTAGATTTTTTTATATCTCGGTAACCGTTGAAGATAGAGAAAAACTTTAAGGAACTTAATTGTGTAGTTTTTTAAGCTGATTCTAATGGTGAAATATAAAATTAGAATTTTTAAAAATTACATGTGAAAAACGCAAAAAACCCCATTTTGGGGTACAAAACCCCCCCAAACTACCCGTTCCCATTGACCGATATGTCTGGTTTACGAACTCGTCCGAGCATTTGTAGGAATACACGTCTCTACCAAATTTGGTCTCGATCGGACCATTTTTACGAGAGTTATCGTGTTCACAGACACATATATATATATATACATATATATATATATATATATATATATATATATATATATAAAAATTTTAACGACTATTGTTTTTGGTCTCTGGGCACCTAAAGAAGAAAAAATAACATGGTCTCGGGCTTAACTCTTGCCATGAGACCTACGGTAATAGCTTCTTCCCTATGGGAAATTCGCTAAAATTTTAACGACTATTGTTTTTGGTCTCTGGGCACCTAAAGAAGAAAAAATAACATGGTCTCGGGCTTAACTCTTGCCATGAGACCTACGGTAATAGCTTCTTCCCTATGGGAAATTCGCTAAAAGTAGCAGCGACTGCAAGAAAGCTGGCAAAGAGAGTTTCAACATTCTGTAACATGTGTGAGGGAAATCCCCCCAATGTGCCTAACCTGTTTCAATGAAAAACACTGAGAAAAAGTAATCCTTGAACTACAGTGAAGAAAGACTTTTTAGTTCAGTTTTATTGTAGTAAAAATTAGTAATTCTATCAACTGCAGTAAAGAAAGACTTTTCTTATATTTTTCATATATATGAAATTTTTTTATTGTAATAAAAACCAGTAAATCCTTAACTACAAGACTGAATGTTAACTGCAAAGACTGAATTTCATGTTAGTTTTTTCATATATAAAATGTTTTTTATTGTCATAAATAATAACAATTTTTTTGTAACTTGTTTTATTTGTATTGTAAACTAAATTTGGTTCATGTACTTAATGACACCAGTGGACACATTTTGTGTGCCTTCTACAACCACGAATCGAATACATAGTTAAACCATTAAAAAAGACTCCAATTGACTCGGAATGCGGAATGAATTTGTACAACAACACCAATAGAATCACAACAATCGCCATAGTAACAGTGTCCACCAATAGTGCACGTCGGAGTTTTGAGAACCACTGGGTGTACCACCGGTGGTACACGTCGGTGTTTCCAAAAACTTCCAAAAACGGGAAAAAAATTATCGGAGCGAACTAGTAAACAAGGTTCAATAGATGATCCTGATAACTACCGACCCATATCTATTTTACCATCTATTTCTAAAGTTTTTGAAAATACTGCTTATTATCAGATATACACTTTTTTATAATAATAAATTATTTGCAGAACAACAGCTTGGTTTCAGATCTGGTATGAGTACTATATCAGCTGTCTGCGATTTTATAGATCGGGTGTCAAATGGCCTGGATGGATTACAGATTACAGCTACTGTGTTATGTGATCTATCCAAAGCCTTTGATTCTATGAATTTTGATGTCCTTTTAAAGAAGTTCAAACATTACAATTGTTCTGACTTGGCTTTGTTTTGGGTACTCTCTTATCTTACAAAGAGGAAACAGCGAACAATTATTATAAAAAATAACTTAAAGTTCATATCAAACTGGCAAAATATAAACTGTGGGGTTCCAAAAGGATCAATTTTGGGTCATTTGTTTTTCTTGGTTTTTGTAAAGGATGTTCCAAAAAATGTTTCCTAATAATAATAATAATAATAACATTTATTTCAAAAATGTACAGCACAAATATTCAATAATATATATATGTAAAAAACTGAAATTTTCCCCACATGGGCTACCGCCTGTGTGTGGGGAAAGAGTCAAACAGTCTATAGACAAACTTGTGGTACAATTGAGGAAATAAAGAAACTAAAATAAAGAAAATAAACTTAACACAACATACATTAAACAAAATATATAATATGCTGAAGTGTTATGCCAGCGGATACAGGGGAAAAAATAATATAAAAAAATATAAAAACATCAAAAAAATATATAAAAAAATCCTCCGACCTCATATTGTGTGCGGATGATACAACGCCCATAGTCAAAGCTAAGGACCTCAAAGGTTTGAAAGAAGAGCTTGAACATTTATTTTTTCAGCTATCAAAGTGGTTTGGTGCTAATGGGCTGAAATTAAACGGCTCAAAAACGCAAGCCATAAAATTTAAAACCATTCAAAATAGGCAAACTAAAACTTTTGAAGATAGTTAAAACAATGAAATTTTGTCTTTAGTTGACCAAACCAGACTTTTGGTTATATACATCGATCAAAATTTAACTTGGAAACCTTAAATTGATGCAGTTGTCAAAAAATTGAACAACGCATGCTTTCAAATGATGCCTCAAGATATATTATTGACTTAAAAACTAATATTATGGTATATTATGCAATGTTTTTTCTATTCTATGCAGTATAGCATTGAACTGTGAGGCTCAACTTCTTATGCCAGTAAAGTTTTTAAGATTAAAAAATATTTAAGAATTTTAGCTCATGTTACAAAAAGGATCTCATTCAGACCACTTTTTTGAAATATGGAATTTTAACCATACCCTCTCTTTATATATTCAATATTATAGTATATTTGAAGTGTAACTACCAGTCTTATATTAAATACCAATTTATACAGAAATATCAAACACGTTTCAAAAATAACTTTCAGTACCCAAGACATCAGCTAAGGAAGGCTTTATGAAAGCCATTTTTTATATTTATAGATGAAAAAATATATCTTAAACACTACCTTTTACTTAAAAATTACTATTCAGTATCAGATTACCTAAATAATTCGAATAAATATGTTGATATTTTTATTACAATCTTAATTCTGTCAGGGCAATAGTTTCCGTTTTATTTCTATACCTTATTTTATAAGCAATTGACAATGCAACCTGTTTTATTTACTCAGTTAATGTGAATACCTCTGACTGACATATACATCAGCAAGTGAGTTCAATGAACGAAGGCAAAGTTCTATTATTTAATATTTTAAGAAAGATTACCTTCCTGTCACCTTGACCTCTCGACCTTTCCCCTCCTCTACCCCGAAAACTGCCTCGATAACTCCTCTGCAAAGGTGGTGCTTCCTACAAATCATATATTAATGGTATATAATAAGATAAGACAGGTGGACCATTGGTTCTAGGTGTCTAATGAGTTGACTCACCTTGTGAATTACATTCATGTATTCTCAACCCAAAAAGTTTATTAATTGATTATGATTCTAGTAATGATGAATGATTTTTAAGATCAGAGAAAAAATCAAAACTTGCTGTTTGTTCAGTAAATTGATTTACTTGAAAAAATCCAATAAGTAAATTATTATATTTATTTAAAATATTAACCATTAGAGTAACATAATGCTTAATATTTTAATTTGATTATTCTAAGTTCTTCTTAATATGATACCTAACAAGACAAATCTTTTTCTTAATCATTAGTTTAATGTTTTAAAACATAATTACAGAAATTTCTTCAGTAATATCATGCCTCAGCTCACGATTGCTTGGTTTCAAAGCTGGTGTTCGCTCTCGAGAAATATTTGTTGTTGATGGTCTAAGTTTTACAATAGCATTCTGTTGTTCAGCCAATCGTTTGTCTTCTTCAATTTCCTGAAACAAAATGTATTCAACAATTGAACATAAATAAATAAATTCAATTTTCACGTGACTTACACATTTAAATTAGTGCTTAATGCTAAGCAATGTTAACTCAGACATACCATTAACCAAACCTCACAAATATATCAAGTAATTTAAATTGATTAATAGTTGTTTCCTTCTACGTATTCTTTTAAAATGCTACTTTAAAAGCTACTTTTTTGTATTTTTTTAAAATGGTGCTTATTACACCATTCATTTATGTATGTAATAGATTTCAATAAAATTTAAAACTTTAAAATTTAAAATTTACTTTTACAGTATAACAAAAGCTTTTTGTATTTCAGTCATTGGGAATGTTGAATAAACGTAACTTTATTGTTGATTGGGTTTATCATATAAACAGAATGAAAACGTTAAAAAAATACACACAATACACAAAGTATTTTTTAAACTAAAGTTTAATCCTCCTAGATGATTTTGCTATTTCGTCTAGGAATTCTTCCAGGTTTACAGGAATGTCATAATGGATGCCTTTAAAAAAATTAATATCGAGGATGAGAGTGCTTCTTGTTTTTTTATCCATTTTGAGAAAATATCTTGCCAAGCATAACTTATAAACAAACAACGACACTGCTGAACGAAAACCGCTTACTGTGTGCAAGCAAAAAATCGACTATCTTAAAAAACCATAATTTTAACGTTTATGTGTTGGTTATAAACATGCTTTGGCAAAATTTTTTCAAGTTTTTAGTGAAAACTTTTCGAGTTGCAGGGTGATTAATTCTGAAATGTGTCGTTTTTCATGCAAGGAGTGAAGGAAAACTACTTATGCTTTTGAGCAGAAATTTTGAGAACGTGGATGAATAACAGGTAAGAAAAAATGTTCGTATACTCATATAATCTTATAAAATTTTACATTTTGGAAGTCTAAAAATGTACAAAAAACATATTTTTTATCTTAACCCTCCAATGGTTCACTATATTACTCTTGGTGGTTCAGGCTGTTTCCTGGTATTTACAAGCTTATTTTAAAATATCTATAAAAAATAATTTTTAACAAAGTATTTGTACATATCATTTTATTCAGAAAATAATATAGGTCTACTCTCTCAGAATGTAATGAAAAATTATTTACCAGTACTTCAGAAGAGCCTTGGTCAATAATCAATTTTTTTTTTATCCAAAATTATTTTATTATTTTTACTCATATAAAAAAAACTAAATGAGACTGAATAAAAATGTTATAATATACGATTTGTCCATTTTTTATACTAAATAAGAAAATACCACTTCTTATAAACCTATCTTGAAAAACAGAAAATATAATTACAAAAATTTACAAATACATATACACGTTAGGAAGAATCCCTCAATCACTTTCACTGCTTGGTGATTTTGCATTTTCTACCACCCTTTATGAGCCTCCAGAAAAGTGTATTAATCGATAATAATAATTTAATACACCAATATATATAATATACATACAGTAGAGTCCCGTTTAACCGAGTCTCACTTAACCGAGGTTCCGTGTTAACCGAGGCTACTTAAACTTTTTTTTTGTGAAGATGATGAAGATGACCTGCCTTTAATTCATCTACTCAGCAGGATTCCAGTTGCCGAGGCAATAACTGAAAATGATGTAAGTCAGTGGATGAATGATGACGAAGACTTCGAACTGTCAGACGAAGCAATTGCGTGTTTAGTCGAAGAAAACAAGGAGAGCAATCACGGGGAAGACGGCGGCGATGGATCAGCCGATACAGAGCCAGAGGAAAAAATCACCCACACCGAGGGATTAGGTGCAATCTAGAAGGCCCTGCACTACATTTAGCAGCAAGACGACACGACTCCAGCAGACATCATTATGTTGCGTCGACTGCGTAGTTTGGCAGCTAAGAAACGATCCAGCAAGATTAAGCAGAAAACTGTCAAAGATTTCTTTAAACCTTTATGACTTATCACTGTTTTTGAGGTACTGTACTGTACTTTTAATTGTATGTAGCCTATCTTTCTACTTCCTGATCAGTATTTTTATTATGTAAATTTAACCTGTACAGTATATATTACATTTTTTATTACCTGATCAGTATTTAAAATTGAGAATGTAGCTTGTAAAATTATCTTTATGCAGGCCTACAATACAGTACTTCAGGGTATACACGAGTAAATAAAGTTGTTTTACACTTAACAAATATTGTATTTTTTAATTGTTTTCATAAATCCCTTATTCTAAGTAGACATTCCGTGTTAACCGAGAATTTGGTTATCCGAGGTTGCTGTGGTCCATATTAACTCGGTTAAACGAGACTCTACTTATACCGTTTACTATACTGTTCAATAATCAACAATGACCTGGAACACAACAATTCTATGTGAAAGTAAACAAACAAGCTTTATGATCAGCTGTTCGCTCTTCATGAAGTAATATTTTCGTTCAGTCACAATCCAGCTGTACAGTATGTTCACTAAAAGAAAGAGTGAAATCTGCTGTTTCTATCGATACCAAATACTATGTTCAGAAAAGATTTTAGCGCGAAAAAAATCAATACAAGCAATTGACGACGCAGACAAACTTCTCGATCCGCTGTTCGTTTTTTATGAGTTATATTTCTGTCCAGTCATAGTCTAGCTGTATAGTATGTTACAATCAACAATACTCAAATGAAATCATCATGTATTTATTCCAATGTACACACAATTATGTTACATTCGTTACAGTATAATTATTATACTGTAACGAATGTAACATAATAGGAATAACGTTTCCTATAGGAAAAACCCCGGGACACCTGCCTCTGGGGCCGAGTTCTACAAGCCGCATAAGGGTAAACAAAATAAAAATTTAGAAACGTTACAATGAATTGAATGAATGAGTTAAGAACTTAATTAAAAAACAATACTACCGGTACAGTAACTCTCTAGCTAGCTAGCCACTTGCCACAGCTGACAACTGGAGTAGAGTAGTCCATTTTAGCGAATTTCCCATAGGGAAGAAGCTATTACCGTAGGTCTCATGGTAAGACTTAAGCCCGGGACCATGTTATATTTTCATCTTTAGGTGCCCAGGGTCCAAAAACAATAGTCGTTAAAATTTTAGCGAAAAAAAATATATATATATATATATGTCTGTGAATATGATAACTCTCATAAAAATGGTCCGATCGAGACCAAATTTGGTAGAGACTTGTATTCCTACAAATGCTTGGAAGAGTTTGTAAACCAGACATATCGGAACAGGTAGTTTGGCCCCCCAAACTACCCGTTTTGCACCCCAAAATGGGTTTGTTTGCGTTTTTCCCATGTAATTTTTAAAAGTTTCTAATTTTATCTTTCACCATTAGAATCAGCTTGAAAACTACACAGTTAAGTTCCTTAAAGTTTCTCTAACGGTTACAGAGATATAAAAAATTCTAAACACAATAGCCTACATTGTATTTTGGGGCAAAAATTAATATTTCCCATATTAATCAATATTTTTGGATAAACTTGATATTTAGCATCATGTGGTTGAGATCTATCCATTTATTCTTAAAAATCATAGTTTATGTGTTTATCATGGCAGCAAACCTGCATACTCTTTTCTCATGTTAATCATATAGGGAATAGGCAAACTCCTTTATTTATGGACAGATGTTGATGAAAGTTGGTATAAATGTTAAAATAAAAATTATTTATGGTAGAAAGAAATTACTACTTTCAATGTTCCTCACAGTAGATAACCTGCACACTCTTTCCCATGTTAATCTTATGGAGAATAGGCAAATAATTCTCATGTTTATGGACAGATTTTCATAAACTTGTCATATCCTATTATTATTATAAGATTATTTATTTAGAAATTCGCTGAGTATGCAGGTCTGCAGCGACAGGGGTATTTGCATAGTCAGAGGGGATGGGTAAGCCTTGAGTAGGCCATGGCATTCACCCACCCAGGGAAATTACCCTAGAACTACAACACCTGTTGTTTTAGTTCTATGGAAATGACTTACACCTTCCCAGGCACGGCCCAAGGAACTTTGCCTCCTTGGGTGGGATCGGCGACCCTCCCTCTATACATCCCATGTATAATAATTGTATTGTATAGTAATTATAATTGTTGTGTAATTGTTTACTCCTAGGCTAGGTTCCATCCCTTCCTTGATTGCCAAAAAACAGTTGTCTCCATTGTGATGTGATCGCGCCAAAGTGTTTCCTTATACTCGTTATGTAGGGATCTTTTTTTGTATCTATAATTTGGCTTAAACATTTACCCGAAGGTAAGTAGGTGTTTTATTCATATTTAAAATTTGCAGTTCCTAAAAATTCTTTTGACACCCCTATAAATCTGCCGCCCTGAGGCCAGCCCTGCACCTACCCCTACTCCAAACACCATACTTACTGTAGACCGAAATAGCAAGAATTTAATTACTCACTTCCGCCAGAGCCTAGTGGGGAATTCTGGCATTGTACTTCAAAAAGATGAGGTATTAATATTAAAACAAATTGCTCTATTTATGAGTAAAACAAATTGGTTAATATTCATAATAATAAAATATCTAAAATTATTATTAACACGTTGTATAGTTTAAACGAATTAACTGCTCTATCTCTCCCTTTTTTTCCTTCTCCTCTTTTCTCTTTATTTCCTCTCCTCTGAGGGGGGGTCCGATCCCCTTCGTCCCCCTCTTGTAAATACGCCCCTGGTTAATACTATCTTTATTTAAATCGTAAAATACCAACATACCTTCAATGGTAAACATAGGCTACTATTAAGAAGAAATTATAGTTACGTAACCGCAGGTTCCATTGCAAGCTAAATACTATACTTAAAAATCTCAACTATAGACATAAACATTGAAAGTGACACATGTTAATAATCAATCATATGTTAATATCAATCATACAACACCCTCCTCTTTCGGATGTTCAAAGGAACAAGTTAAACTCCGCTTCTCCAAAGTCAAGTACCATTGTTCACTTCAACGAAGTTTGGATATTACTGCATCTCTTCTTTTCAAACCAGGAATCCAAACAGCATAACCAGGACCTAGTTTGGGCAGTTCTCGTGTTCCATTGCATTTGTCAAAACGTGCCTTAATTCCAAATTTTATTTGTTTTGTTCGTCTTGTAATTTCTTACTGTCTAGCAAGCACAGTTTTAAGTACTCCATTGACATTGGAACTCGGTTTTTTATTTTTTGTCCCATTGGTAATATGGCTGAGCAATAGCTGTTTTCCAGGGGTACTGATTGGTAGGTAAAGTATGAAAGGAGGCTAATCTCCAAATCTTGGCAATTGGTTAGAATTCTCTTGGCTGTTTTAACTGCTGACTATTTGACTGTGTGTATTTAGGACTGCTTTAAACTAATCTCGAAACCCATGGATTCGATAAAACTGTACATTTCTTCAATACTATTGAGACCACCTTTAAGGGATTTATGGCGAGACCCGCCACAGAGCACCACTCACCAACCAACCTCAATGCTCCACTGATGACTTCCCTTATCATGTGTGTGAGCTTACAACCAGAATTGCAATGTCACCCCCCTACTCTAAAGCGAGATCGCCCGAATCATTGAGACGTCAAATTAGGAAGTTAGGAAGTTCCACAATAGTGGTGAAAGCACTCTACCCTGTGGAAAATTTCTAGTGGTTTGTGCCACCACCTCTTCTTCATGGAGTTTTCCTTCCTGATGAGCAGTAGCGCCTCCATCCACTCATAGAGAACTCTGCCGAACTCATGAGTCCTGGCAGCGTTCAACGTCCTCAAGCACAAAAACCATTTATGTATTGTTGAAAGCTCCTTCTTAATATACAGGAAGGCTTCAAGAGCATATTCTTTGTTGTCCAGGGACTTTTCTATCCTACCCATAAGCTGATGAAGGGCAGACTCACAGGATATACCTGAAATTTTTCAAGCATGCTGATGCTTATGAAGAGGATAACGTCTGAGGGCCCTGACCCAGACGTATCTGGTAGCCAACTTCTCAAACATGAATGCAACCATCACTAGACTGAATAATATATCACATTTTATGGTTTACCTTTTGTCTTCGTAATATTTCTTCATTTTTTCGCTGTATTCGAGCAATCTTTTCATCGAGCGCAAGTTCCTCTTCCTTAGTTCGTGCTGACATCTGGAAGAAAATTGTAGGAAGACTATTATTTTACATCCTGATTTAACACTAGTAAAAAATGTAATTATATTTATATTTTACATACCTCCAGGGTAGATTAACCAAATACCAGTTTCCCCTGTCTATTTTACTAATACTTGCAGGTTAATCAATTCAACATAATTAAATAACAAACAATTGAGTAGGATTGGTTATTCCCATTTTGGAGTTAAGTAATCACATTGAACGTGTTAAAAAAGGGAACAGAAAAAACATATAAAATATTCGGTTCGCTAACTTCAAAATCTTTTATGGTACATTACCAACATTGTTAAAAATATCATGTAAGGATAACAACAGAAATGTAAACATTGATGATAACTTAGTATGACCTCAAAAAATGTGGTCTAACTTTGTGACAATTAGAAGGATATTTACACAGTATGATGAAAATAGTTGTTCATTACATGGAGCAAAAGTCCATTAAGTTCTTTCAAAATCGTATTTTATAATCGTTGCTTAGTTCATATTTTGTTTTAGTAAAATACAATTCCGTAGAAAAAAGAGCCACTTTCGCTTCTAGTTATGGAAACTACTGGTAACCTAAATTCTTCATGACTAGCCAGCTGACCAGGTTGAAAGACATGTTTTCCCATAAATATTTTTCCTTGAAGTACTGTTCCAACATAATTATAGTTTACTGGTCTTTATTAATGGCCTAGTTTGATGGTTGAGATAGCCTTTCAGTTAAAAGTACATTTATTACAAATAGGCATATGGTGTAGGAAATATCATTGAGGTTATATTGATATAATCCCTATAATGCACTTAAGAATATGACCACAAACAAATGGTGTCTAATAAAACAATAAAATTAATTGTGTAGATGTAAACAACCTCAAAGACTAGCATTTCAGTTTTACCTTTATTGATTCTACTACAATCAAAATTTTCTTTTCCTTTTACTTCATTAAATCTAAAAACAATTAATCTTTTGACTGTTATTTGTTACTATTAAATCAAAAATACTCCTATCTAAAGTATACTAATAATCAAAGGTAACAGCTACAGACAGCTAAAAGTATAGAGTAAAGTATACGTAAAAATGACAAATAAATATATCAAATACATTAACCTCCAAATAAACGGTAATACAGATACAGACTACTTCTCTCCTCTATCTCCAGCTCTTTTTGGCTGGCTAAAAGAGACTAGACACTAGAGAGAGATGAGAGATAAGTGAGAGATGGTTTTAAATGTTTGTGTTATGACTGATACCGTAAAGAAAAACCTTCGATGTATAAACAATGCTGATACCTACTGATACTGATGATATGATGATAGGTTCACTTCTATTCCTATTCAGGCATTCGGTTGAAAATCGATTGATTTTCTCTACTGAACATAAGATTTTGATTTCAACTCTATGTTTCGTTTATGTTGTGTTTTTGTATTCGACACTCGCAAGTCGCAGGCACTCGGCTACTAGACTCAATGAGTCAATGACTGTCACGGTACAAAACAGATAGGTAATAAAAAAGATAGGTAACAGATAGGTTCTCTATAGGTAAAAACGTGTTACACGTTTTTACGTTTGCCTCGGATAGCCTCAGGGACTCTGAGTTGTCCAGGGTTCGTTAATTTAATTTTGAGAAACTAATTTACTTTTATTTTTATATAGTTCGTGAGGGCTCAGAAATCCTTTACCATTAAATTCACAAATCTCAGAGGTTAGGTATCATCCTCGCCCACAAACTCCTATACAATTTGGAAAAGATATTTTTTATTCTTTTATAATTATTATTAATTGAATAACATTAATTCAATCTTCAGGCTTCTTCCAGCCTAGATCCTAGCTGTCTCACAACACCAGACTTTTTTCAGTCTTACACTCTAACTGAATTGTTAAATAAAACTCCAGACTTATTTCAGTCTTACTCTCTAACTGAATTTTTAATAAAACACCAGACTTCTTTCAGTCTTACTCTCTAACTGAATTGTTAATTAAAACACCAGACTTCTTTCAGTCTTGTATTCTACTGAATGAATACACGACCTTTCTGGGTGCTTACTTAATTCGTCTACTACATACTCAACTCAAGTTAATAATTAAATAAGATTAAGTCAATAAGTTTAAGTTTAAGTAGTATAAGTTTAAGTCAATAATTAAATAAAAATTCCTTTCTCGGACAAACTAAAATCTCTTTAATAATCAAATCAATAATTTCTCTATTACTCGCACAATGTTAGTAACTAGGAACAAAGGAGGCTATCCCGGCCAAACCGCGGACCACGTTGCCTACCCCTTGGTCTCCTAACTAAATCGGATGCGAGTTGCTACTACCTTCAGGTCCAAGAGCCGACGAGAGAGGGTCTACTACCTGCAGGCCCGAGAGCCGACGACCGAGTGTCTACTACCTGCAAGCCCGAGAGCCGACGACCGAGTGGATTGGATGTGAGGTTTCAGTGGGCTGAAGGCCCACTGCGGCTGTTATAGGACTATGTCCTCTTCAGCCAAGGATAGGTTTGAGGTTAGGTTTTGGTTGCGGGTACTGTGGTTATGGTTAGTGAATGGACGGTTTCGGTTTAGGAACAAAGACCAGAGCTTAGCCGAGGGCAGGTTCGCTCGACCGAACGAGTGTCTGGCTTTGGTTGTTGTGTTAGGCGGAATAGGGTTTAAGGTGGATTTGTTTATTTATTTATTATCTGTAGGTTTGGATGGAAGGAAATTTGTACCAAAGACCAGAAAAAAGCAGGGATCTACATCCCATGCCCAAACGAAATCTGGCTTTGGTTTTTGTGCTGGGAGGGGTAGGGTTTAGGAGGACTATGTTTATTTTATTTCTGCTGGGTGTAGTGGGGGGGGAGTATGGTGTCAAAGACCAGAAGA
This sequence comes from Nephotettix cincticeps, assembly GCA_023375725.1. Classification (NCBI taxonomy): domain Eukaryota; kingdom Metazoa; phylum Arthropoda; class Insecta; order Hemiptera; family Cicadellidae; genus Nephotettix; species Nephotettix cincticeps. The sequence continues at coordinate 73,762,143 of CM041791.1, forward strand.
AAGCGGGGACCTTTGTCCCACGCCCAAACGAAAATCTGGCTTTGTTTTATAGGAGGTTTTTAGGTGATAGAAGAGCGGGGGTAGGGAATAGTGGAAGCACAGTCATAGACTAGGCCGGACATGTGTGTCCTAGCCCGAACGATCGTCAAGACTGTGGTCAGTTGGTGGATAGGGTGGATTGGACTATGGGTTTTAGGAATATTACCAATTGTATCTGAAACATTAAAAACATTAATACATTCAACACAAGGCGGTAGGGTTCGGTTAGGCGATAAACTGTAGTGGGAAGTGGAGAGACCATAGCTATGGACTAGGCCGGGCGCATTTGCCCTAGCCCGAACGAGCGTCCGGTCTATGGTCGGTTTTGGGTAATATGAGGTTGGTAGCACTGGTGTGCTGGGGGCCAGGCTATGGTGTTTAAGATCTATGGAAAAACTCCTAACGGCGTGAAATTTTAAAATAAAATAAATCAAAACCTTGGGCCAGCGAGATTTAAATTTACTATAAGCGGAGACATTGGGCCAGACTTTGGGGTTTACACTCTATGAAAAACTCTAGACGGCGTTAAATTCAAAATGAGATAAAATAAAATTAATAAAATAAACAAAATAGACAAGTAAATAAGATAAGAACCTTGGTCTGGAGTAATTAAAATTTACTACAAGAAGGGCACATCGTTTTAGTCTGTATACATTATCACTATTGTTCAGAAGATTTAGGCCCAAGTGGTTGGGATGGTTTTTTAATTTTGTTAAATATTTTTTGCTGAATTTTGATATTTCTTCTTTCACTGTGGGAATTTTGCTGTCTAGGCGAAGTACTTCATTATTGACAATAAATCAAGGAGCTTGCAGGATATACCTCAAAACTTTTGATTGAAATCTCTGAATTATTTCTAAGTTTGGTGTACTTGATGTGCCCCAGATCTGGATCCCGTAGGTCCACACTAGTTTTAGAATCACTTTATATAGTAAAAGTTTATTTTCTGTTCATAATTTTGATTTACAATTTAAAAGCCAAGAGAGATTTCTGGATTTCAAATTTAAAGAGGGTCTTTTGTTTCAAATATGACTTTTCCATGTTAATTTGCTATCTAGCATAATTCCTAAATACTTCACCTCGCTGGTTTGGGGAATTTTAATGTGGTTTAAAGTTACTGGGGGACACCTCTTCCTAGTCTTGTCGTGAATGTCGTATGGGTTGACTTGTCTTCGTTGACTCTGATCCTCCATTTATTGAGTCATTCTGAAATTTCATCCAATCCGGATTGTAGCATTACAGAGGCTGTTTCTGGTTCTTCATGAGAAGCTATTATTGCCGTATCATCAGCAAAAGTCGCGACACTGACATTTGGATGTACAGGAATGTCGGATGTGTACAAGGTGTATAGAAGGGGGCACAACACTACCCTGTGGAAAACCTGCTTGTATTGGGTGAAGTCTTGTTATACTATACCCAAATTTGACCCTGAAATATCTATCAGTCAAATAAGATCTGAGGATATTATAAAAAGAATATGGGAGGTTAAGTGTAATTTTGTAGAGTAAACCATACCAGACTTTGTCGAAAGCTTGGCTTACATCTATGAATACAGCTCAACAGTACTTTTTCCTTTCAAGACTTTTCCTAATCACATTTACAACTCGATGCACTTGTGGAATGTTCCCTCCTAGATCCAAATTGGTGATCAGGGTCAGGGATCAAATTTGTTTCATCAAGCACTGGTCTGAGGTTTGGGGGGGGTTTTGTACCCCAAAATGGGTTTTTTGCGTTTTTCACATGTAATTTTTAAAATTTCTAGTTTTATATTTCACCATTGGAATCAGCTTAAAAAACTAAGTTCCTTAAAGTTTTTTCTATCTCCAACGGTTACGAGATATTAAAAAATTTAAACACAGTACGTTGTATTGTGGGGCTCCAATGTTAATCTTATGGAGGATAGGAAAAAATTAATATTTCCCATATTAATCAATATTTTTAGATAACATTTGATATTTAGCTTCATGTGGTTGAGATCTATCCATTTATGCTTAAAAATCATAGTTCATGTGTTAATTATGGCAGCAAACCTGTATACTTACTCTATTCCCATATTAATCATATAGGGAATAGGCAAACTCCTTTATTTATGGACAGATGTTGATGAAAGTTGGTATAAATGTTAAGATAAAAATTATTTATGGTAGAAATGACTACTTTCAGTGTTCCTCACAGCAGCTAACCTGCACACTCTTTCCCATGTTAATCTTATGGAGAATAGGCAAATAATTTTGCATGTTTATGAGCAGATTTTTATAAAACCTGTCATATATTATTGATTTGGAAATTCGCTGAGTACGCAGATCTGCTGCGACGGGGGTATTATTTATTATTTTGTTATGCTTTCTGTTTTTTTAGCGAATTTCCCATATTGTAGAAGCTATTACTGTAGGTCTCATGGTAAGACCTAAGCCCGGGACCATGTTATTTTTTCGTCTTTAGGTGCCCAGAGTCCAAAAACAATAATCGTTAAAATTTATATATATATATAAATTTTAACGACTATTGTTTTTGGACTCTTGAGCACCTAAAGACGAAAAAATAACATAGTCTCGGGCTTAAGTCTTGCCATGAGACCTACGGTAATAGCTACTTCCCTATAGGAAATTCGTTAAAAATAAATAAACGTAATGATAGTTTACTCTATTCACCAATGAAATGAAATAGGTGCCTCCCTGTAACAGGTCTTGATGAAGAGAACATAGTCCTATAACAGCAGCAGTGGGCCTTCAGCCCACTGAAACCTGACATCCCGTTCCCCCAGGTCTTGATGAACGGCCTAGCATCATCCTGAATGAACTAGGCTCGAATGATGTAGTGGTCGTGATGGGTGGATTGGAGTCAATGGGATATCTGAGAAATGATGATAACATCAGGGATCTGGATCGGCATTTGGAGACTCTAGTATCTGAAGTCGGTGCGGCCTGCCTGGTATGGGTAGAAGCTCCTCTCAGGCATGACGCGGGTTAACGTGAAAATGATTTGATCCGTAAACAGAATAGTCTAATTAAGGAAAGATTATAAAGCATAAATGAATATTCCTCAGCCCAAATAGCATTTTCGATAGAGGTAGTATGTACACCAAGCATGGACTGCACCTAAATGACCTTGGGAAGGAACTCATGTGTAGTTTAATCTTAGTTTATATTAAGAACAGTAACTCAGTATTATTAGGAAATAAGGAAAAACTGTACACAACAGTTCCCTGGCAACAATGGATAGTTAGGCCTAGGCTTGCTTATCAAAATAATCACAACGGTAGGGTTAGGTTAGGTAATCAAATTTTAAATGAGTATAGTAGTAAGATTTTATACATCTCATTGTTAGAAGTTTAACTGATAAGGAATGAATGATGGAAATATTTTTAAATGAAGAAAATCCCAATATATTTATTGTCAGTGAACACAGCCTAAAAAAGGAAAATAAACCTCACGTTCAGTTAACCTACTATGAACTAATGCATAGCTTATTGTAGGATGGGGGCAGATTTAGCCGGTGAGGCGATTTACTGGAACACTCAGGGCCAGATTTCTACATAGGCTGAAAAGGCTGCAGCCTAGAGCGGCAAATTTTAAGGGGCGGCACTTTGGCAATTTACTAAAAAAGTACCTGGTGACCGAGCTTTGTTCGTATAGAATAAGACATTTATTATAAAAATTAATTAGAAAAATTAAAACACAGTTATTACTCAATTAAAACATTTATGTGGATGGAACTCGCGCCCTATAGTTCTTGAGGCCGATACGCTACAACTCGGCTACGACGTTAGTCAATTGAGCGATGTCGTTTAACGTCTTTTAGCCAAAGCCGATCATTTACTGTTTAATTGTTGTAATACGTTAGCAATACGTTTTCTATCAAAACACGGAAGATTTTGAAAATACTTTTTTCTGCTTTTATTTCACACAGCTATGTTATCTTTAAGTTTTTACAAATTGTTTAGTAACCTGATAATTTTGCATTTATTTAATTCATAAAATAAATATTAATGCATAACCTCTATATTGTTCCCTGCAGTCTTCAATCAAGAACTGTCAAACGGTTATAAACAGCTGTTTTGGTTTGTATTGTTTACATTTTATTCTCCATAAGCGTAATGTTAAATTTTTAGATTTTAAACTTAATATTACAGAAAAACACGAATTTTCCTGGACATTAGACCTATCTAGAACTTATTTTCTACTCGGAAATTAGTTATTTACAAAATTTAAAGAAATTCCTCGGTGCCGTTTTCGAGATCCGTGTGCAAATATATATATATATATATATATATATATATATATATATACAAACCTTGCTCGTATTATAGTATTGGATTGGATTTTAGATTATTTTAAAAACAGAAACTTCATCAGAAATTATTTTTACGTATTATTTTACGGAAATAGAAATATGTTTATTCTTGTATTCTTTTCTTTTCATAGCATAATTCGAATTTACTCCTGACAGATAATGTTGTAGCACAAATTATCATATATCGTGTTATTTGGTCTAACAACACTGCAAGGCGCAAGCACAGTGGTTCGATCTGACAACACTGTAAGTTTGTAAGCCGAGTGAGTGATTCGATCTGACATCACTGTAAGCCAAGTCAGTGTTAGTCTCGGTACGCTATCGTCACTACGAACTTTCCTAACCTCTCTTGCTCTCTTGTTTACGTTTGTAAACGTTTGTTGTACGTTTGGTGAAACATTGTCTGTCGGTGTCATCGGTGATGAATACAGTAATATTTTTGTTTTTTACTGTCCTGCTCCTGTGTAGTTATGATTGTGTTGTGATTACTGGCTTAAATTATTCAATTTAAGAAGATACAGTTCATTATGAGTGAAAATAGGAAGAGACTCAGTGGTGCCAGTACTGCCAGAGACTCAGAGTACAAAAAACGATCAAAATTGAAACTTCAAGAACAAGAACGTGTTGTGAAACAAACAAAAAAACTAGATTTGTTTTTTAAAACGAATGTTTTGCCAGTGGAGGAGAAGAATGATAATGAAAAGGAAGGGAAATCAGAAAGTGCTAATGTTTGTGTTGATTCAGTAGGGAACGACTATGCTTTTACTGGACCAAGTTGTTCCAAAACAGGTGTGTTACCAGAACCTACTGAAATAGAAGTAAGTTCGCAAACATTTGTTAACACATTAGATAAGGATCCAGCCTCGTGGATCCTAAACGATGTTACTAGAGATTTAATAGCAAAAAATGGCTTTGACCAAAACATAGATTTGGATTTCACTAACAGCTTAAGAGAGTACAAAGATCAAAAGAGATATTTGACTAAATCTCTCTTTAAACGAAAGTTAAAAAATGGAGAAGTCCATGAAAGGAAATGGATGATTTTCTCCAAAAGTAAGGGATCAGTTTTTTGTGGACCTTGTTTAGCATTTAACAGCAAAGAAAGGTCACAATTTGATGGTAAAGACGGTTTCAAAGATTGGAAAAATGGAGAACATCGCGCAAATCACCATGAAAATTCACCAATACACAAATCCGCAATAATAACTCTAAAATCGAGAGGAATTGCTCTTAACCGTGTTGACAGTATGCTTACACAACAACTAGACAAAGAAATACACTATTGGAGAAATGTTTTAACAAGAGTTGTAGCGGCCGTTAAGGCCCTCACATCAAGGGGCCTTGCTTTAAGAGGTGACAATGAGGTAATTGGTTCTAATAGGAATGGCAATTTTTTGATGGCTTTAGAGCTGATATCCGAGTTTGATCCATTCTTAGCAACTCATATCGAAAAATACGATAATTGTGGTAGTGGCAACACAAATTATCTCTCTTCCAAGACTTGCGAAGAGGTAATTGAGTTAATGGCTCAAAATGTTAGGCAAGTAATTTGTGAAGAGTTGAAACAATCTAAATACTTTGCTCTCATCATAGACTCTACCCCAGACTTGTCACATGTAGACCAGTTAGTCCTTGCTGTTAGATATGTTACAAGTGACGGTGCGCCATGTGAAAGATTTCTTACTTTCATTCCATCAGCGGGCCATAAATCAGTAGAAATGTTTAAGAGTGTGATGAATGAGCTCGAAAATCTGAAAATAAACATTGATGACTGCAGGGGACAATCGTTTGATAATGCTTCAAATATGGCCGGTGTTTACAATGGTCTGCAAGCAAAAATAAAGGAAAAAGCTCCTTTAGCTTTATTCATCCCATGTGCGGCACATTCCCTAAACCTTGTTGGATCGTCTGCTGCAGAATCTTGTGGAGAAGCATGCAAATTTTTCATGTTGCTTCAGGAAATATATGTATTTTTTACGTGCTCTACAAAGCGATGGGAATGTTTAACAAGCGTTATGAGTACATCTTATCAGAAGAAGACAATTAAAAAAGTGTGTCCTACTCGATGGTCAGCTAGAGATGATGCATGCCAGAGTTTACGAGAGTCTTGGGAAGAAGTGCACATTGCTTTGACAGAAATAGCCAATGACTCAACAGAAAAAGCAACGACTAGATGTGAATCCCAAGGAATTCTTCGAAGATTAGAAAGGTTTGAAACCGCTTTCATGGTATGTTTCTGGAGCACCGTACTTCATAGAATTCATAAAGTTAGCAAGGCAATACAGAGTGAAACTGTAGATGTTTTATCAGTGACAAATTTGTATGGTTCTCTAGAAGAATATTTCATGGAACAGAGAAACCATTTGGATGACTTTGAGAAATTGGCTATGGATATAGCCAAAACTACATCTTATGAGAAAGACAACCAAAACGAAAAGTTTGGGATGACGAAGACCAAAGTGGTGAAGTAAACTTTACCGGCAGGGATGATCTGAAAACAAATACGTTTTTACCAGTTATAGACTCTTTCGTTTGTGAGTTTAAGAAAAGAAAATGGCCTATGATGTGTTTCAAGACAGATTTTACTTCTTCACTCAGTTGTGTGAGTGTGATAACAAGACTGATCAGAGGGACATGGAAGAGACATTGAGAAAGAAGGCGACCAATCTAAACCACATCTACACAAATGATTTGGATTCTGATTTTACTGAAGAGTGCATACACTTCCAAAAGTACTGTGCTATGGGGAATGATCAAGCACCAGGACAATCGTTAAAAGAAATTTTGAAATTTCTAAGATTTAACTCCCTAGAAGATGTATACCCTAATTTGGACATCGCTTTGAGGATAAGTTTGTGCATACCTGCTACAAATTGTGCTGGAGAACGTAGTTTTTCCTGCCTTAGAAGAGTTAAGAACTACCTAAGAACTAGTACTTCTGAACAAAGGTTAAACTCCCTTTCTTTACTGTGTATTGAGGCAAATACAACAAAAACACTGTCATATGAGGACATTATTAATGAGTTTGCCATTAAAAAATCTCGTAAGAAAACTATGTTGCTTTGAACATGTACAAAAGTATAGAATGTACTTAAGCCTTAAGCCAAATAACAAATTGCATACTGTTTTGCGTTTGTACAATTATTCATGTTTGTATTATGTAAGCCTGTATAATATATGTACTTAATGTCAATAAATAAACCAGTAATGAACTATTGTTTAAGTTTTTTTTAGTTTTATAGCTGGGCACAATTTAATTTGAATAAATGTATCCATAATTTGTTGTATAAAACGAATGTGTATAGTAAATAACATATGAGTATATTAACTGTGAGTCTAAAA
>CM041791.1:73769916-73835131 GCA_023375725.1 Nephotettix cincticeps
TAGCCAAGACCTATGTTTTATATTGTCCTGGTTTATTATTTTTAATTCAACCAATCACAATAATTATTCAAATTAAATCAAACACTTTCATAAAATGTCAAAGGGCTCTTTAGACTAAAATAGTTATTTTAGTATAAAGTGGTTAATATTTTAATATTACAGTGGAACCCCTCAAATCTGAACATGTTCTTGGGAAATAAAAAAAAATAAATACCTGGAAATAAAAAAATACCCCCGTCGCAGCAGACCTGCGTACTCAGTGAATTTCCAAATCAATAATATAATAATAATAATATATGACAAGTTTGGTCAAAATCTGTCGATAAACATGAGAATTTTTGCCTATTCTCCATAAGATTAAAATGAAAAAGAGTGAGTAGGTTTGCTGCTGTGAGGAACACTGAAAGTAGCCATTTATACCATCAAAAATTTTATTTTCAGCGAATTTCCCATAGGGAATAAGCTATTACCGTAGGTCTCATGGGAAGACTTAAGCCCGGGACCATGTTATTTTTTCTTCTTTAGATGTCTAGAGACCAAAAACAATAGTCGTCAAAATTTATATATATATATATATATATATATATATATGTGTATATATATATATATATATGTATATATGTATATATATATGTGTCTGTTAACACGATAACTCTCGTAAAAATGGTCCGATCGAGACCAAATTTGGTAGAGACGTGTATTCCTACAAATGCTCGGACGAGTTCGTAAACCAGACACATCGGTCAATGGGAACGGGTAGTTTGGGGTGGTTTTGTACCCCAAAATGGGGTTTTTTGCGTTTTTCACATGTAATTTTTAAAAATTTCTAATTTTATATTTCACCATTGGAATCAGCTTAAAAAACTACACAATTAAGATTCTTATAATTTTTCTCTATCTCCAACGGTTACCGAGATATAAAAAATCTAAACACAGTACGTTGTATTTTGAGGTTCCAATGTTAATCTTATGGAGGATTAGGAAAAAATAATTTTTCACTTATTACCTAATATTTTTTGAGGTTCATCCATTTATGCTTAAAAATCTTAGTTTATGTGTTTATCATGGCAGCAAACCTGCATACTCTTTTTCCATGTTAATCATATGAAGAATAGGTAAACACCTTTATTTATGGACAGATGTTGATGAAAGTTGGTATGAATGTTAAAAATAAAAATTTTTGATGGTATAAATGCCTCTTCTCAGTGTTCCTCACAGCAGCAAACCTTCACACTCCTTTCCATGTTAATCTTATGGAGAATAGGCAAACAATTCTCATGTTTATCGACATATTTTGACCATACTTATCATATATTATTATTATTATTATTATATTATTAATTTGGAAATTCGCTGAGTACGCAGGTCTGCTGCGACGGGGGTATATATATATATAGATATATATATATGTGTCTGATAACACGATAACTCTCGTAAAAATGGTCCGATCGAGACCAAATTTGGTAGAGACGTGTATTCCTACAAATGCTCGGACGAGTTCGTAAACCAGACATATCGGTCAATTGGAACGGATAGTTTAGGGGGGTTTTGTACCCCAAAATCAGGTTTTTTGCGTTTTTCATATGTAATTTTTAAAAATTTCTAATTTTATATTTCACCATTGGAATCAGCTTAAAAAACTACACAATTAAGATTCTTATAATTTTTCTCTATCTCCAACGGTTACCGAGATATAAAAAATCTAAACACAGTACGTTGTATTTTGAGGTTCCAATGTTAATCTTATGGAGGATTAGGAAAAAATAATTTTTCACTTATTACCTAATATTTTTTGAGGTTCATCCATTTATGCTTAAAAATCTTAGTTTATGTGTTTATCATGGCAGCAAACCTGCATACTCTTTTTCCATGTTAATCATATGAAGAATAGGTAAACACCTTTATTTATGGACAGATGTTGATGAAAGTTGGTATGAATGTTAAAAATAAAAATTTTTGATGGTATAAATGCCTCTTCTCAGTGTTCCTCACAGCAGCAAACCTTCACACTCCTTTCCATGTTAATCTTATGGAGAATAGGCAAACAATTCTCATGTTTATCGACATATTTTGACCATACTTATCATATATTATTATTATTATTATTATATTATTAATTTGGAAATTCGCTGAGTACGCAGGTCTGCTGCGACGGGGGTATATATATATAGATATATATATGTGTCTGATAACACGATAACTCTCGTAAAAATGGTCCGATCGAGACCAAATTTGGTAGAGACGTGTATTCCTACAAATGCTCGGACGAGTTCGTAAACCAGACATATCGGTCAATTGGAACGGATAGTTTAGGGGGGTTTTGTACCCCAAAATCAGGTTTTTTGCGTTTTTCATATGTAATTTTTAAAAATTTCTAATTTTATATTTCACCATTGGAATCAGCTTAAAAAACTACACAGTTAAGTTTCTTAAAGTTTTTCTCTATCTCCAACGGTTACCGAGATATTATAAAATCTAAACACAGTACGTTGTATTGTGGGGCTCCAATGTTAATCTTATGGAGGATAGGGAAAAATTAATATTTCCCATATTAATCAATATTTTTGGAAAAAACTTTATATTTAGCTTCATGTGGTTGAGATATATCCATTTATGCTTAAAAATCATAGTTTATGTGTTTATCATGGCAGCAAACCTGCATACTTTTTTCCCATATTAATCATATAGGGAATAGACAAACTCCTTTATTTATGGACAGATGTTGATGAAAGTTGGTATAAATATTAAGATAAAAATTATTCATGGTAGAAATGACTTCTTTCAGTGTTCCTCACAGCAGCTAACCTGCACACTCTTTCCTATGTTAATCTTATGGAGAATAGGCAAATAATTTTCATGTTTATGCACATATTTTTATAAAACGTCATATATTAAATTATTGATTTGGAAATTTGCTGAGTACGCAGGTCTGCTGCGACAGGGGTATTAACATTTATACCAACTTTCTCTGTCTATAAATATAGGAGTTTGCCTAATTTCCATATGATTAACATGGGAAAAGAGTATGCAGGTTTGCTGCCACGATAAACACATAAACTATAATTTTTAGCACAAATGTATGGATCTCAACAACATCAAGCTAAATATTAAGTTTCATCCAAAAATATTAGATAATAAGTGAAAAATTAATTTTTTTTAATCCTCCATAAGATTAACATTGGAGCCTCAAAAATACAACGTACTGTGTTTAGATTTTTTTATATCTCGGTAACCGTTGAAGATAGAGAAAAACTTTAAGGAACTTAATTGTGTAGTTTTTTAAGCTGATTCCAATGGTGAAATATAAAATTAGAAATTTTAAAAATTACATGTGAAAAACGCAAAAACCCCATTTTGGGGTACAAAACCCCCCCAAACTACCCGTTCCCATTGACCGATATGTCTGGTTTACGAACTCGTCCGAGCATTTGTAGGAATACACGTCTCTACCAAATTTGGTCTCGATCGGACCTTTTTTACGAGAGTTATCGTGTTCACAGACACATATATATATAAAAATTTTAACGACTATTGTTTTTGGTCTCTGGGCACCTAAAGAAGAAAAAATAACATGGTCTCGGGCTTAACTCTTGCCATGAGACCTACGGTAATAGCTTCTTCCCTATGGGAAATTCGCTAAAATTAATCACATAAACTTATTTTTCAAGGTTTAACAAAGTCAGGGTTTTTCGCTTAAAGTCTATTATCTTTAACCATTGAATTTACATATTTCGTAATTATAAAATCAATGCTTTAACTGTTGAAATGAAGAAAATCTTCACATGACCACGCTCACTAAACTAGACACAGGCAGTAGACAGACGCGATACGCATCCCTGTTAGTAAGGGTAGGGGGAGAATGGTTTATTTTTAGAACAGGCTCGACCCGCCAAGGTCACTGCCCTTATGAACTTATTGAGTCACGCACAGTCTGTATAACCTGTCGGTTACCGCGCGAATACAGTGACGAAATAAGTGCGTAGTATTTATTTCCCTGGAAGAACAAGCTTCAGTCCCAATTAGTTCGAATTTGAAGGGTTCCACTAATGAGGAAATACAGAACATATTGTTAAAAGAAAAAAAGTTATTTATTTCCTTTATACAATTATATCCTTAACTTTATGATTTTTTAGCGAATTTCCCATAGGGAAGAAGCTATTACCGTAGGTCTCATGGTAAGACTTAAGCCCGGGACCATGTTATTTTTTCTTCTTTAGGTGCCTAGAGACCAAAAACAATAATCGTTAAAATTTATATATATATATATATATGTATATATGTATATATATATGTGTCTGTGAACACGATAACTCTCGTAAAAATGGTCTGATCGAGACCAATTTTACAAATGCTCGGACGAGTTCGTTAACCAGACATATCGGTCAATGGGAACGGGTAGTTTGGGGGGGTTTTGTACCCAAAAATGGGGTTTTTTGCGTTTTTCACATATAATTATTAAAGGTTTCTAATTTTATATTTCACCATTGGAATCAGCCTAAAAAACTACACAATTAAGCTCCTTAAAGTTTTTTTCTATCTACAACGGTTACCGAGATATTAAAAATCTAAACACAGTACGTTGTCTTGTGGGGCTCCAATGTTAATCTTATGGAGGATAGGGAAAAATTAATATTTCCCATATGAATCAATATTTTTGGATAAAACTTGATATTTAGCTTCATGTGGTTGAGATCTATTCATTTATGCTTGAAAATCATAGTTTATGTGTTTATTATGGCAGCAAACCTGCATACTCTTTTCCCATGTTAATCATATAGGGAATAGGCAAAGTCCTTTATTTATGGGCAGATGTTGATGAAAGTTGGTATAAATGTTAAAAATAAAAATTGTTTATGGTAGAAATGCCTACTTTCAGTGTTCCTCACAGCAGCGAACCTACACACTCTTTCCCATGTTAATCTTATGGAGGATAGGCAAATAATTCTCATGTTTATTGATAGATTTTCATAAAACTTGTCAAATATTATTATTACAGTATTATTATATTATTGATTTTGAAATTCGCTGAGTACGCAGGTCTGCTGCGACGGGGGTATTATATAATTTGAGTGAAAATCCCGAAAGAGCGGGATCAATACGGCAAATCACAGTTCTGTATTGGTCATGAACGATGTTATATTACGATGTGTTGACGATGTTATATTATGACATCGGCAACAGGCTTTCAGAGGAAAAAGAACGAATCATTTGAAAGAATCATGAATCACAGTGTAAAAGGTTTTAACTGTGATTGAAAAATCACAAGTATTCCCATCACTATTTGAAACACGACTAATACGAGCCTCATACTGGTACGACTATTTTGTTGCGTCAAAAGGAGGAACGGTTCCCTGATCGCGTAAGCTGCTATACGTGGATACGATAATAAGCCGGAAATGCACAATAATTTAGAGCCGGCAGGGAGTTGGCTGGTTGCCCGATTTTCCTGAGGTCCTGGTGAAATTGTTTTATTTTAAATGATCATTCACCAACACGCTATGAGTCAGTCTTACGTTCAGTATTTACCGTACATCTGGGCAGTGTTGTAATTCTATATTACTTGTAGAGTATAAAGCCTTTAACGGTCGGATTTTATTTAATGTTTTCGCAGGAGATGTTCCGTAGTTATATTTGATGGCAACCTAGACTGGATAGTGACTTAATTTTTACTTATTTGTACCGTTCCGAACTTGTACCGAAAAAATTCTTGTACCGTACCGAGGTTCGGGACAAGGCTGGAACCGTACCGTACCGATTTTTTCGGTGCACCGCAGACCCCTAGCTGATACTGTACAAGGGGAGAAAGTAAAAACGGTAGTGGAAAGGGTTAAGAAGTGGTGGAATTTAGAATCTTCACATTCACCCCTATCTATGACACAAGGTAACAATCTTGTCAACTAAAAATCTGAAGCAATCATATCACTGAACTATTCATTGAGTGCTATTATACACTTTCATAAAAAATATTTAAAAAAATTGAATTTATTAATTTATAAATACACAAATTAAGGGTCTATTTTCGCATTAAGGTTCAAGATTTTTCATATCCAGAAAGTATTGGGGCATCATGGATAAAACTATTGCTAAACAATTATGGTATTTACTTCCCTGTGGGGAATAGGTTAGATCATGTATATATATAAAGGAATTGTTGTAAGTTCCTCTAAACAGCTCTCCCTAACGTCATATGACGCCACTAAGCATATGACATCGGTCTGACAGATAGCCAATACACCCCACTCCCTCAGAGCTAAGACATGTTCATGTCAAAAAAAATTGTGAGTAGGTATTTAAAATAACACTACAGTAGTTAACTGTTACATGAAGTTGATAACTAAACTAAATTGATGAATTTTATTTTCAGATAATCAAGAGGATTGAAATGCCATTTTATTCCATATCTTTTGTATTCACGTGTGTTTTTTATTAATTAATTAAATAATATATTATTTTTTATATGATGTAATAGCTATATTAGTTTTTATGTATATTATTGTTTTATATAGTGTTGTATTTATTTATTGTTTATGTTTATGTGATGAAAATTATAAGTGTTGCTCTTTTGATGCCTGGTGTTTTCACTCATGTAGTAAGTTAACCTCATATTTTATGTTTTTTAATATAATAATTTAGTGTATAACACTACAATTTTACACACTAGTTGTAAAATGCGAACTTTGTAACGCCTTACAGTGTTAACTTTAAGATTGGCCATGTTCTGAAATCAAATAGCATTACGGCTTTGTTGTGAGAGCTGCAGGCTAGTTAATAACAATACTGAAACGATAAGACATATTAATAAGATTCTCACAAAACAAATAAATCTGAGTGGATTGATTCACAATTTTCTAATCCAACCTAAAGCCAAACAAAAACTAACTGTAATACGGCTTTTATAGGAAAGATATACAACAGCTGATTATTATAATAAACGTAATAAGTATTAACATTGTAACTATTTTTATTTGGCCAATATATAAATGACTTTTAATAAGACAGAAAATAAGAAATATAAATACATAATCCCCCAAAACCGTAAACTATTTACGTGGTGAATAAAGCTGTTCATTTTGTACAGCATATATATATTTACTTAATAGTTTTAAATTAATGAATGATTCAGATGGCATTGGATAGTAAATTATATTTCTAATGGAAAGTAAACCAAATAGCTGTAGCTTAATAAATCAAATGTTTTCATTCTAGAGAATTTGTAAAAGAACTTACTCCCCATAAGGTTAACATTAGACATTTAAAATGCCATAAAATGAAACTTATGGGGTTTTCGAAAAAATTTTCGCTAAAACCTTCCCGGACACGTCAACTTCCTAAAATTTCACGGTGATCAGATGAGTAGTTTGGCATTGCATAAAGGACATACATACACACATTCATTTTATATCTAGAGATAAGGTGTATATGTAGTAGTACACGAACGACATTGAAGTATACATGTAGTAGGCTACATTAGTTAGTGTTTCAGTCAAGATTTCGTTCTCCAAATGAGCAATTGAGCAAATAAAAAATTGAATAGGCCTATATTATATAAAGGACTAGCTGACCCGGCGAACTTTGTAACGCCTCACAGTAAACACATGTTAACTTTAAGATTGGCCATGTTCTGAAGTCGAATAGCAATACGGCTTCATTGTGAAAGGTTATATATTCTGTGTCGCTGCATAGTGAATAACAATACTGAAACAATAAAACATATTAATAACATTCCCATAAAACAAATAAATCTGAGTGGATTAATTCACAATTTTCAAATCCAATCCAAACCCAAACGAAACCCAACTGTAATACGGCTTTTATAGGAAAGATATACAACAGCTGATTATTATAATAAACGTAATAATATAAACATTGTAATTATCATATAAACACATGACTTTAATTAATCAGACAGAAAATAAAAATATAAATACATAATCCCCTAAAACCGTTAACTATTAACGTGGTGATTAAAGCTGTTCATTTTTTACAGTACACATTTACTTCATAGTTTAACATTAATGAATGATTCAGATGGCATTGGATAGTAAAGCTAAAGGAAAGTAAACCAATCAGCTGTAGCTAAGAAATCAAATGTTTTCATTGTAGACAATTTGTAAACAAACTTACTCTCCATAAGGTTAACATTAGAAATTTAAAACGCCATAAAATGAAAACTTATGGGGTTTTCGAAAATATTTTTTCACTAAAACCTTCCTGGACACATATAGAGTAACTTCCTAAAATTTTATGGTGATCGGATGAGTAGTTTGGCAACGCATAAAGGACAGACAGACATACATTCAATTTTATATATAGAGATAAGAATTTTTTTTAATATTGTTGTTTTTTGTGTTGTAAAAGTCATTTGCAGAACATTTACCATCCATGAATCATGTTTATAGCTGTATAAACATGACACAAAACATGCAAATTCTAGAGTATGAAAGAAAAGGTAAGAAATTAAATACAAAAGAAGAATTTCAAATTCATATACATTCAACACTTAACAAAGACAATACACTAAACACAGTGCATACAGAAAACTAAAATCTAATATATCAAACAATTATAGAGAAAATGTCCAAGCACAACTAAAAGACTACTTTTAGATTAGGTCCTTATCAAAAATTTATCAGGTGTTTTCTATTTATCTAATTATTATCAGTATCATTTAAGGGTTATGATAAACATTGTGGACATGGCATGAATTGTCCGAAACTAATAGTCAACAATTAAATGAATAAAGGGTACTTGTTTTATATATATATATATGTGTGTGTGTGTGTGTTTGTGTGTTTGGTTTCAATCACCAGAAGTTTAAGATAGTGTAAAATGTTTAGCAAGTAATTTTATTATTTAAAATTTGTTTGTCAAGATAAATCAAAGAGGTATGTGCATCACTTGAGAGCTGAATGTGTTAATGAAGACTGTATTGGTTGATAAAAATCCACAATTCAATTGTTTAACTTAAGGACTAAGTGCTCATGTAGCTGACATACTACTTGAAAGCCATTATTTTTGAGGAAATAACCTTGTAATAATGTATGTACTCACAGCAGTAGTATTTATTAGCCCTTGACATACACATGTCTTTAAAATATCAAAGTAGTACAGTTAAGTTGTTTACTCTACTTTTTAAGGACCTTAATATTGATCTACAATGATAGATAAGTAGATGTTGTTAACGCTAGAGAGCTAATCTGTTTAAAAAGAAATTTTTGTATTTACTTCCCTGCCCTGTGGGAAATAGGTTAGATCATGGATATGTCTAAAGGTAATGTTTTCACTTCATCTAAACAGCTGTTCTTATTCATTTATTTAAAAAAATTCAATACAATAGCTCTGGTAGATACTATGGAAACCTGTTACACATTTTCCATCTTAAAAATCACCAACACCCCCCCCCAGAGCTAAGACATATCCATGTCAAAATGACATTAAAGCTAAAATATCATATTGGAAAAACTCAAAAATAAATATTTCTGGTTATAAAACTGTACTTAAATGAATACAAATAATCAAAACATAATACTATAAACATGTTTGCGCCAAACTTAGGCATTTACAAGTCTCGACTCAGTCCACACAGCACTTCCCGCGATGCTCTGCACAGATTGGTTTGTTGCAGCAGCAGCAATAGACTGTTGTCATCCTTCTCTTAACTGATAGGCAAATCCCACAGATTGTACGTGGTAAGTTTTGAGGAAGGTCTTGGACCTTTATAATATTAATAATAATAATAATAATAAATACCTTTATTGCAGCAAAAATACAATAGTTAATGTCATACATTTCATGATTAGAAAATAAAGAAACAGTTCCCTGAATTTAATATAAATAAAAAGTAAAAAATATAAAATATAAATAACTGTAATCACAAAGTAAGTATGACAAAAAAAGTCTTACACAATATGGCTGCAAATGCCGCCCCAACAGGCACTATTGCCCAATTATAGGGGAAGCTTGAAAATACTAAAAAAAATCCATGACCAGGAATACAAACTGAAAAAAAACTATACTTATACTTATATCCGTCAAAATAATAAAATAAAATACAGTACAACTTATACATAAAAATAAAATAAAGTGAAACATCAAATAAAGTGAATCCATGATAACAAACATACAATTTCAATAAACAAAAATCAACTTTACTATATTAAGTGGGACAAACAAAAATGATCTAATAACATGAACGTTTTGACGTACCTATTTACGTTAACATATAAAAAAAAATAAAAAAATAATTATGTTAGAAGCTGGCGGCATATTCTTTTAAACTTGGCTCGGTGAAAAGAAAAATCGATATTATTATTCAATGAATTAAATAGCAGCACAGCCTCATTCAAAGGTGAATTGCTGTGAGCCGCAGTCCTGGCGAAGGACTGATAAAGCGCCCTGCTCGCTCGACCGCTGTATCGCGGCACATGCCACGACACAACGGCCAAGGTCGCAGGGTCGTCCACGTCGCCAGCCACCACGTCACGCAGATAACACAACAATGCTACCTTTCTCCTTAAATACAGTGACTGAAACCCAAACATTTCTAACATCTCCCTATGCCTAATTAACCAAATCGGATGATTAGGAATACCCACAAACCTAAAATAGAGCATCCTCAAGAATTTCTTTTGAACTTTTTCCAACATATCTGTGTATATAAATGAGTTTGGAGACCAAATAATAGAAGCAAATTCAAGCCTAGAATGAACAAGAGATGTGTAGAGTAATTTAACAGTGTTTATATCCCTGAAATAATGAGACATTCTGTAGATAAAACCAAGTAAGCTATATGATTTGTTAACATAGGAAATTATATGGTTATTAAAAGATAAACTATTCTCAATTAAAACACCCAAATCTCTAAACTCATTAACTCTATCCAAAGTAACGCCACTTAACGTGTAAGGAAACAAAACAGGATTTCTCCCACGATGGATAGACATGACCACACACTTTGAAAGATTTAACTTGAGCCTGTTACTGACACACCAGGTGTCCAGCAAGCTCAAGTCTTCCTGCAGAGAAGAACTTCCTCTCTCTATCACTCTCCTCTATCTCCTCTATCTTTTATTAGATATATTACAATAAGATATTGGCAATGGATTGGTGGAGATTGCAGGTCAAATTTGGGTACTGCAACCGCTGTTGAAGGCAAGGTTCTATCAGGCTCTGGTGTATTTGCTTGGCAAATTTCCTTCGTGACACTGGTTTGTAGCCCATTTTTATAACATTAACCATGTAAATTACATACGAATTTACCAGAATAATGTTCAACATGCCATAAAATACACTCAAGTCTTACGGCTGCACATTTGGTGACACATTAGATCTAAAGTATTAACCACCCCTTTTGTGGTATTATAGATCTCGATTATTTGAGGGATAAACTAGCTAATAATAATAACAAAATAGTAAATTATAATCCAGTAGAAACAAAATGTATATAGAATAAATCCAAACGTTAAAGCTAAACTTTCATAAAATTTACAAGGGACTAAAAATACAGCTGAACAGACTAACGGCAGCGAAGCGGGCCAAACACTAACTAAATGACCAGAGCCAGTGTGGCATGGAACAAGAAGGGCGGAGTCCTTTGTCCTTTAATGCAGATTAAGGGGAGAAAACTAGGTAAAAACAAAACACGATCGTAACTTTTATGATAGTTTAGCTTTCTAGGGTTAAATAGGTAACTGCATGGTAAAAAAGCTACATAATCTTATTATCTCACGTCTATTTTTGTTTTTAAAGTTCATAACCGGCCTAACTAGAGATCGAAATTTACTGAAATCTCTCTATCTTTCAATAGCCATCAGTGTTATTTTATAACTAGTGTCATATCTAGATTATTCGAAAATTGTTGCATGTTGATTATTAGAAAAAATATTATGGATTTACCTATATATTATTATTTTACCCTTGGCGTCTCAAAGCTACTTTATAAATTTTTTATCTTACACTTATTCATTTTGTCCGATTACTGAGTATGATTCAGTAATGTGTACAAGGCCTAATCTATTTTCCATATCTTTAATCTGTATCTATCGTAATCTATATTTTTTGCTGATGTGTGTATATGTATTCATAATGGAAGGTGAAATTACCTGAACTTATCCAGACATAGTAGGCTTCTGGTTCTGGTTATACCCATCTTATATTTCTGATACAGCATTGGCATATATCTGGTGGTATAGGTTTACATTTTTAATTGATTTCTCCTTTAGCAAAATAAAGAAAATTTGACTTGTGATATGAAAGCATTGAGTGCAAGGTGATATTTTTTGAGATTAATTAATTTCACTGAATCAAGTATGAGTTCAAGAAAATGTCATCTTACTGTTTCCATTCAATCTAAGTTTCATCATTTTACATACTGTATTGATTTTTAAGTGTCTAAAGAAACAAGGTTTATGGACTGTGGACTCCATTACTGTAAGGACTGAAATGGTTGAAATTGTTATTGTTGACACAGTCACGATACAGTACCTATTTTTTTATTGATTGAATACATATTTTGTCAATGATCCAATTGCCTGCAGCACGTCTCTGTTAATCAAAAAGTATATTCTCTTCCACAGCAATTCATATACATTCACTAGATATTTTAATGTCCGAACATCTCTTTTACGCTTGCAACTTGTGAAACAAGGGTTTAATGTGATTGTACCCTGACCCTGTTCTTTGTACAGTTGTAAATATTTGAATAAAGCATTTTTTCATTGATTGATTGTATTGCAATCTTAAGGCTTTTGCACCCAGGATGTTTTAAACAGCTGAAAATACACAAGTAAAAGAGCATTCTTGTTCACCAGTAGAACAATGCTTCAATTCTAGGTTTGAGCTTTCACAAATTAAATGAGTATACTTTCTGAAACATCATATATTTAATTTAAAAAATCTAGTGTACCATTGAAATCGGAACACTTTATTCAAAAACCTTATACCATTGTTACCAAAGTTGTGCTGAGAAGGCTTTCAAAAATTTGCAGTTTTTCAGTCTTAACCCTCCAGGTGCTAACATCTCACTGTGAGATGTCAGCGAGGTGCAATTGTATAGCGCTATAGAAGTCAAAAATTACTGTCGCGGTGCTGCCATCTGCGAGCTAATACATGCAACTACTCTGTAGTTCCCTATTCTGACGCTTGAGTTCGTTACTTTGCCGCTAGAGTATGCTTTTATAGCCAAATAAGCGCTTTCTTTTCCTAGGCACTGGATGGCCGTGGTGGCTAACGCGCTACGCTGACGAGCGTAACGTTCTAGCCATTCGGAAGTGCTAGGGTTCGAATCCCGACCATGAGCAATCCCAATTTGGCTTGCAAATGTGTGGTATAGTGGCGTGGAGGGCCCACCTTAAATAAACGGTGACCGGCTTGGGTGGAAGTTGACGGCATTTGTAGGCTTAATTGGGATTGCAGTGGACACCTATTTTGCTTTTATGGTTAGTGGTTATAAGGGGGGGGGGGCATGTTTTGTGTTTTTTTTTGTGTATGCTTGGTATTTTATGAAGATTTGCATAAAAATAACAAAATTTAAATAGTCATAGCACTTGGAGGGTTAAAAATGCTTTTTATGCCCATATTCAGTCCCACATAGCTTATGGAATAGGAGTGTATGGAGGGACTTAAGAAAAAAATTTTAAAAAAATTTTAGTTTTACAAAAAAGGCTCTAAGAATTGTTTTGAAATTGAACAGTGATGAGTCTGTAAAACAACACTTTATCAAATTAAATATTTTAACAGTTCATAGTTTATATATTTTTGAATGTATAATGTATATAAAAAAATCATGAAAATTGTATAAAGAAAGAGAGAGCACCCCTATAACACAAGAAATAAAAAAGAATTTACTATTCCCAAACATAATCTAGAATTATACTCCAAAAGAACTAGTTATGCTGGCATGAAATTTTTAAGGATGATTCCAAAAGAAATAAAAAATGTAGAAATATATCAAACTTCAAAACATTATTGAAAAAATATCTGGTAGAGAAAGCGTGTTATTCTGTTGATGAATTGTAGCTAAATTAAAATAGTCCTGAAATAAATTAATTGTATTTTGTAGATCTTAAGATAAGTTTTTTTCTTGTATAAAGAGTTAACACTATTTATTGTACATTTGTGCAAATTTAAATAAAGATTTTGATTGATTGATTGATTGATTGACCATAGATCTAATCTACTTCTCAGTCATTCTACTGCACTTACTATTCTGTATAAATAAAATTAGAGTTTTGTCTGTACATTGCTCAGAATTATTAATTTTTTAGTTATTTTTATTTTTTGTGCATTAGAGAAGGTGAAACTGGTCTTATCTCAATTTTCGTCTGTGACACTCCAGGAGACATTTTGCGCCGTCTTCTCCGAAGAAACGGGAGATCCGATAACAATGAAACTTATTTCATACATTCTCTACATTACAGAGAAGGTTTTTAAAGGCTTAAAAGTGTCCGGCGAACCTTGAAAAGTAAATAACGAGCATTTAAAAACTCACTTTTTACGCGATATTGGTCGCATTTTGCTTCAGTTTTAAATGAATAGTCAACTGACAATAATCAGCTGTCTTTGTAGTTTAAAGATTTAATAGAAATAAAAAGAAACAGCTGTTGAATCAATATTAGTTAATTTATATTGGTCATTGATTTAATAAATAACAGGTTACTAACCTTACTGTTATTTATTATATCCACCAATTCAGGAGGCCTATAAATAATAATGAATACATTGATTTAAACCTAATCTATTTAATTGTAAAGTAATGCTAAATAATAAAGCTGGGTATTCGTTTATTTTCTTTGTACTGATTTGCTTAAGATTTCAGGTTTACATTTTGGTATGATGATCTTTCTTCCTCAAATTGAATCCTACAGCCCGTACAAAGGACGGGCTTACTGCTAGTAAAAATCTTAAAATTAAAAAAAAAAATTTAAATAATATTTTTATTTTAACAAAGAAATAGTAGAAAATGACACAATGATAAACACTTCTAATCATTTCAATGTTAGGAAATCCATTCGTGAGTCATATTTTGTTCCTACAATAGGTAAAGTTTGCATAATCAGAATATATCTGTATTACTCATAATGAGGGATTACAGCACTTGAAATGCCTTACTAATTCCCTAATATTTTTCCTTAAGAATTTATAACTATCATCGATAAGTGTGCCAAGGCTTCATTTTATCTGTAAAGATGCTTATTATGTTTATATACTTTGTGCTAATACATTAATTTTACATCCCATAAAGTTTATGGCTGAATATGTTTTATGTTAACTGCAATTAGTAAATTTTAATACAACACTCCTTGTAGAGGCATCCCTTCTCAGTAATCTCCATAGCTTTTCAATATTCAATGGGAAAGCTCAGAAAGCTAAAAACTCATAAAACATTTGTTAATATAATACATATGCCTACATATCCTCTCCTGTTCCAAATAAGTCCGGTTTTGGGTTTTCACTATAAAAATGATGTTATAAATATCTAATTGTTGTGAAAAATAACTCAACTTCCAGGGAAGTGGCACTATGAATAAATTCCCATGGTAAAAAGGCTGCATTTTGCTCCCTAAACTCATTCAGCTATACTTATGTCTGTTTTTTTTTGTAAAAAGTGTGACATGTATTTAAAAAAGTTTATTTATTAAATATGGTAAGAGTTAGGCTATAGATAAGTGTAAACCCTATTCAGATCTGATCTATTCTTAGAATTAATAAAATAACTTTCCCACTTAAAAGTCATAAATTCACGATTAGAGTTTTGATTTACGGTGTTGTTTTGGGGAATTTTGATTACTATATATTTACTTGCTGATGTGTGCTCTTGAATCTAAGTGACGAGTTTGACAGATGACTGATGATAAGATGCATGAGAGCAATGAAGATTTGCAAATATCATTCACATCACAGTAGCTGACTCTCAATGGCTCTTACTGTTCCTTCCCTAGCTGCCGTAAGTAAACAAAACACAGTTTTAAAAAACTGTATAACTGACACACACTTTCTCCCCTAAGTAAATTTAAAAATCACAATCTGGAATGAAACTATCATACTCTGTAAAGACTATCCAAAATTATTTAACAATTTATTGTTTCAAAAATAATGATCCAATTTAGTTAATTTAAATGTTGGAATTTTATGGGAGGGGAAATCCCCTTCCCCGGAAACATCAAGCTTTTTTGAGTGGGTTTTTGGTTGGGTGATGTGTGGTTACATTGCATACAAAGTTTCATGGAAAACGGTTGGGAAATAAGAAATAAATTGATTTTTTAATATTCTCCGTAAGAATAACATTGGGCGCTCTCAGACAACATCGTTTATCATGGACAGTAAATTTGACTTTTCTCTGAAATCGTTAGTTATAGAGAAATAATTCGAAATACAAATGTGTTTGGTGTTTTAAGTTCGTTTCAATGGTGGCTGTCAAATTATGCTTTACCTTTATAGTTTACACAGAAAACTTGAAAAATGGATTTTTTCACATTTATAAGCCCATAATTTCTGAACTGTCATTTTTGCAGACATGTGGGTGGTGTCTTATTATTAAGTACTCTACGCACTGTAACCTATCAAATTTTAATCAAAATCGTGAGAGCCATTTTTGTAAAATTGTGATTTTTCATCTTTTTAGGGATGAAATACTCTTAAAAATAAAAATTAATTTTAAAAAACAACTGGAGATAGGGTGTACATATACATAATACCAAATTTTATCTAAACTAATGAAGTAAGGTGGCTCTGTACTATTTAGACACACACACACACACGGACAGACAGATATTGTGTGGAAACTCACTTTTTGTGAGAGCTGGCCTGCATATTCCTTGCAAGATCCTGGTCAATTACAGTGTAAAAAGTTATTGATTGGTTTATAAAACATATTTGAAATGTATCATATGATGTAAATTTTTGAATTTTATATAAAAATGCATTATATATATATATATATATATATATATATATATATATATATATATATATATATATATGATAAATTGTTGAAAAGACAGTGATCCTGGGTCAAAATATGGTATATGTTACACTATTTTTATGTTAGTTAAAGTACTGATAACAAATGGTTTTTATAATCTATCTAAATCTACTAGCCGTGTAACAATTCTCTACATTCAAATCTGGTGGGGTGTTTCTGCAAATAGTCAAACATTATCTTGAAACACAAAAAGATAAATATGATTACTTCATGCTAGTAAAACTTGAAAGAATCATTGAACACCACAATCTGTAAGTAGTGAATTAAGATAAATTGATTTAGAGGTAAATGTATATAGGATGAAATGTAAAGTTGTTCTCATTTTCTTTTCTATCTATTCTCAAGTTTGACTATTTTTCTATTTGAGAAATAGTGTTTATATTACTAACAGTTTTTACTTACCGCAACAAGAATATTACATTTAACTTTACATAAATACAGGTGAAATGCTCAGATCTTTATCAATAACGGTAAGTAACTTGTGAACAGAGCAACAAGTATGTTCGACTTTAATTAATTGAATCAGTATCTACATGAATTTTGAAAAATTAGGGATGGTAATTTGAAATCTAATGTTGCTAATAGGCAATGTTGTTTTATCTTTTAAAATTTTATTTATCATACCAGTTTTAGGTTATAGTTTTCTTTAAAAATTTCAGGAGATTGCCGAAAAATACCTATCTCTTAATGAATATTTTTTTTCATAATCTGTATCAAGTTTTATATTACTGTAACATGTTTGAAACTAAAATTACTGTTTGGTAAGAAACTATTTATGTAAGAAACTATTAGAGCCTTAAAACCAAAGGAAACCAAAGAAGATTCTAAGGAATTTTTCATAGAATCCCAATAGAACCTCTGTCATCTTATAGATTGCAGTTCCAGGTGATAGTTTTATTTGGGTTATGAGTAACAAAGGAACACTTAGATGAACTGAGATGTAGATGCACAAAGGTAAAAAAAACCAAACAAAAAATTAAACTAAAATCCCTGTAAGCAAGCTAAATGCTAATGAAATCTTAACTACTGGTACTGAGATTTATGTAATGTTTTTCATAGAATGTAACATACACAATTGTAACAAACATTTATTCTCCGTTATTAATGTTCAAATTTTAATCATTCAGGTATCAAAAGGATGACTATATGTGTAGTTGTTCATGACAGCTTTCTTTTATTCTGAAAGAAATATAGGAGATATGGATAGGGAAGATTATGGTAACCCCTATAACAAAATTTATTCCTATTTTGCTGCATAGAGCCCGTATAATTTTGATTACATAAATATATAGGTATTATATAGGCCTTAAGGTACAGTATTAATTTATACAATTAATTGTAATAAAATGAAAATGCTTTTTAAATTCCCTCAAGTGATAAAGTTTTTAATTTATATATATTATCATTATCAAGTATAATAGTGATGGAGTTTTTATTGTTTTAGACACACTTTTAGATTAACTAATTGTGTCTATTAATCTCTAATTTTATGTAGCTCAGTCTCAAATACAAGTAGTAACAAATACAATTTATTATAATCTGGAAATGCCTTATATCAAACAAAAAAATACCAATAGTAATCTTACAATTTTTGAATCCATAACCGAGGATAACATGAAGAGCATAATAAGATCATTTGATGATAAATATTCAGCTGGATATGATGAAATACCCATGGCCATTCAAAAATTTGCCTCAAATTTTTTAAAGAAACCGCTAACACACATTATTAACTCATATATTTCATTCCTAGTATTTTTTCTTCAAAGACTTAAAATCCCAAAAATGACTTTTTAAAAAAGGTAATGAAAAAATCATTTTTACTTTAAACTATTATCTTTGCTGTCTTCTTTTCCAAAGCTGTCTGAGAGAGTTTTTGTTAGGCAGTTAATAAATCACTTAGAGAATCATAAAATCATTTCTAACAAACAACATGGCTTTAAGAACATAAATCAGTTGTAAGCGCTTGCATAGAATTTATTGAATCAGTTATTGATTCTGTAGATAGAGGCAAACAAACAGCCAGAATTTTCATTGACCTAAGTAAGGCATTTGATAGTGTTTGTCTTACCAAATTAATGAGTGTTCTTTCAAATTTTGTTATAAAAAATCAAGCCCATGATTGGATATAATCTTACCTGCGTAATCAAAACAACTTTTTTGAACTAAAATTTGTTAATGACTATTATCAATTAATAACTTGCCAGTCCAGTAAACACCCTTTGAGATAAGGTGTAGGCTACCACAGGGATCTACATTAGAACTTTTTTTTTGTTTAGCTAATCTGAGTGACTAAAATAAAATTACATTACATGCAGATGATGTAAAAATATAAAATTATCCGGATACCATACAAATTAAATTTGGAAATATCAGCAAATAAAACTAACAGGCATGCAACAACATTTAGCTGGACATCTAAACCTTTTAATAAACAAACAAAAAACCAAATATGTTAATTTTTCGTTTCAGATGGAAATAAACGGTACCAGTGAACTGACACATACTTTCTCCCTTAATTAAGTTCAAGAAAGACAATCTATAATAAAACTATCATGTTCTCCAAAGTTCGTCTAAATAAATATCATTTAATAATTTATTATTTCAAAAATAATCATCCCATTTCTGAAAATAAAAACATGAGAGACAAAGTTAAATTAATTGTTCGAATTGTATGGGGGGGAAACCCCCCCCCCGGTAATACCAAGCTTTTTGAGTTGGTTCTGTTGGGTGATTTGACCTTACACTTCATACCAAGTTTCATGGAAAACGGTTAAAAAATAAGGAAGAAATTGATATTTTAATATTCTCCATAAGAATAACATTGGGCGCTTTCAGACAACGTACTGCGTTTATCGTAGACAGTAAATTTAACTTTTCTCTGGAACCGTTAGTCGTAGACAAATAATTCCAGATACTAATTTGTTTAGTTTTTTAAGCTGGTTTCAATGGTACCAGTCAAGTTATACTTTACTTTTATTGTTTTCGCTGAAAATTTAAAAATTTGATTTTTTTGACATTTAAAAGCCCATAACTTTTGAACCGTCATTTTTACAGATATGCGGGTGGTGTCAAATTATTTAGTACTCTGTACACTATAAACTGTCAAATTTTAATCAAAATCGTTAGAGCCGTTTTTGAGAAAATTGGATTTTTCACGTTTTTTAAGGGTTTTTTGGGGTGAACTACCCTTAAAAATCAAAAATTCAAAAAAATGAAAAAAACGCCTGGAGATACGGTGACTATATATATACATGCCAAATTTCATCTAAATCGGACCAACGGGGTAGGCTGTGGCACTGTACACATCCAGACACACACACGGACACACGGACGGACAGACATCACGTCAAAACCCACTTTTTTGGATTCAGGGGACCCCAAAACGGATATATCCACCCTCAACTCAAATTCGAAAATTTTGACGAAAACAATACTTTCTCCATATACTATGTATAAGGGGAGAAAGTAAAAGTAAATAAATGTGGCGTAAAACATTTTTGCCTTACTTACTTACTGCAGTGGCTCTACAAATCTCGATTGATTCTTAGCCATATAGACCAGCCTCTTCCACTCTATTCTATCCTTCGCCAAGTTGATGTCTGCACCCAAGGACCTAATGTAGATCTGTAAATGTCTTGATCAGTCCATCTTAATTTTGGCCTAACCAATGGACGCTTCTCCTAGATGTGGCTTTCCACATTTCATACAACCTGCTTCCCTCCTGCCTTTTTAAACATGTCCAATCCAGCTTAATCTTCCTGCTTTAATTATTGTGATGATGTCCGAGTTGGTGCACAATAATCTCATTCTCTATTTTTCCTTATTCTTCATACTTCTTCCTGTAGCACTGGTACAAATATTTTTCTAATCACTAAATGATTCTTTTATCGTTGAAGTTAAAGACACAAATTTTCTCAGATTAACTGTTGCCAAAAACCTTAACTGGAATTTTCACGTAGCTCAAGTTTGTAAAAAAAACAGGGTTTTCCTTTCTTCAGAAAATTATCACCTTTGTGCAATAATAAAACCATTGAATCTGTTTATTTCGCTTTTATGCACTTTCATGTCTCTTTTGGGTTATGGGTCTATGGTAACACCACCAATTATAATTTAAATAAGATACTTTATAAAAAGCAACTAGAATAATAATAAAAAACTTAATTTTTTTAGTCAGCCATTTCTAAATTTGCAGATAAGAACCATGTATGTAGTTGTGTCAATACATTTATGATGGAATATTGTGGGTAAAGAGAAATCTAGATAATTTATCCCATATTGGGTTTCGTGCCATAGCTATAATAGAAGACATGAGAATGTTCTTCGTTTTGACAGCCATAAACTCAAATTTTACAAAAGAAAGTCAACATATTCAGGGATTAGGTTTTACAATGCATTACCTGAAGATATAAAATATACAACAGAATTTATAATTTAGAAATACAAATTAAAATTACTTCAAACTAGCAAGCTTTTATACTGTATGTATGATTTTTATGTTTAAATTTATTTTTTGGTTTTTTCTACCAAGTTTGTTCTGTACTCTGTCATTTTATTTTTATTTGTACTCTATTATTTGTTAACAATAAACTAATTTTCATCAAGGATAAATTCCCCTTCTTACTGATAAAACTCAGTTTTATCAAAATATCTTTTCATATGTTATTCTTATTCCTACTTTTAAGATTATTTTTTTATCCTGTTGATTGATTTTTACAGGAACGAAATCAGTCCATAGTAGTGGAAGTGATTGAGTTCAAAGATGAGAAAATACCTATAGGAACACCCAACATCCTTAAAAGGAGCTATGAGGTAAGTTATTTACATTAATTTATTACATACTAGCAGTAAGCACGTCCTTTGTATGGATTGTAGGATACAGCTTAAAGAAGAAGAAAAAAGAAAGAAAAGAAAAAACGGTGCTTTATTAAATGAAAAACAATATTGTTGACACTTTTTATCACTAATTATTTAACTAAAAATTCATAATAATGATAGACAATATCTTTCTACAGCACTTTTTAACACTGGTCACTGAGACCGTCGGTTGGCTGGCACTGATGGTGAATAAAATTGGTAACACAAAATTGAACGAATAACTAACTACCTAACTATTTATTAGCTATCAATAACCCAATAACAAACCGATTGCCAATCAACAGATAACAAGATATTTAACAGATAACAGATATTTAAATTATACATTTAAAATTAAAAAGAAAAGAAAAAGAAAAAACTTGAAATATGTAAAATTTAATTACACCGTAACTATTTTTCATATACATTAATAATACAATATAGATTATAATTTTTGATTGGCAGAAGTTAAGTTCCGTAATAATTATTAGATTGGCAACATTTAATAATTAAATTCCCTAATAAAACATTGTCGATATATCCAGGCCTCTTTAATATAATTTCCGAAGCTTCGCCAATTCTTCCCGTTTAAAAATTCATAAAATTCTGTTTCATTAAGAGAGCTTTTTCCAAATATCCTTCTTCTAATACTGGTTAAAATAGGACATATTGATACGAAATGAAACACATCTTCTCTAACATTTAAATTACATAATGAACAGTTATAATTTTTTCCAGTTATCCAAGGTTTAAAATTTTAATCTATCAATCCTGCTCTTGCTTTTATTGCCCAAGAAATTGTAGCTAAATCATGATTGTTGTTGGCAAATACGCTCTTATCTCCAAGATTAAGTTCCAATGTTAAATAATGTTGGTGATATTGTGAGGTCCTCACCCGCCCTTCGACCTCGCTCCACCACGTAACACGTGCCATCTCAACGACCGCGATCAGCTGTTGCGCCAAACACTCCCCTCCCCTCACGTTCCAGTCTATATTGACACCGGTTTTCCTCGCTAATATCTCCCAGTCTCTGTACCAACCCACTTGTCTGAGCACAATTTCCTCACCCAAAATCCGCGGAAGGCGATCGGGTGTCATGCAAAACACTTTCAACAAATAATTTAAGTTTAAAAACAAATTGTAGAAATATAGTTTTTCCATTTCCGTTTCCAAATATAAGGCATAGTTAGGCGTATTTGAAGGCAAGCTAAAAATTCTTTTGAGAAACATTCTTTGTACAGATTCTACATTATCACTTTCTCTAATACCCCAAACCTGCGTAGCATAACTTAAAACAGACTTAATTACAGAACTAAAAAAAGTGAACTTTGCATCCAGTTTAATTTTATTGTTAATTATAATTTTTCTCCATATTGAATTTATAGCAAATTTGGTGGATCTTGCTTTTTCATACAAATGATTTTCCTAATTTAGAGTGGCGGAAAAAAATACACCCAAGTATTTATACTGATTGACAATTTCGATTTTTTCTCCATTATAATACCAATTTTCATTTAACTTAAGTCTCCATCCTTTTCTAAAAACAATTATTTTAGATTTTTTAAGATTTACACTCAGGTTCCAAGTACTGCAATATTTTTCCAATCTATTTATCATATGCTGCAAAACTGTTGGTGTCGGTGCTATTAATACGAGATCATCCGCATACATCAGTATATTTACCCTGTATCCTCCAATAACACACCCGCCTCCAAGAACCTCCGGTAGGTCGTTTATGAATAATGAAAACATGAGAGGAGAGAGAGGACAGCCTTGCCTCAAGCCCCTGATGGTATCAAAAGATTCAGTCACCCCTTCCTTACACCAAACTACTGACGTAGTACCGTTATACACACTTTTTAATACGTTCAAATAGCGGGTGGATATTCCCATACACGACAATTTGAAAATTAGGGCCTGTCTATCGACAGTGTCAAAAGCCGCACTAAAATCTACGAAAAAACAATACAATCTACCTTTATCAATAGCTAAACTTAGATTTACAATACTAGACAAATTAAATACGTTATCCACTGTGGAATATGCCTTCCTAAAACCTGCCTGTAGCTCAGATATTATATTCTTACTCTCAGTCCAGTAAACTAATCTATCATTTAACAGACTGGTAAATATCTTACTTATACTGTCTATGAATGACAAGCCCCTATAATTGTTAACCAAATTGACATCACCTTTCTTATGGAGGGGGAATACAACTGAAATTTTAAAGGATTGTGGAACTATTCCACTCTGAAATATATTGTTGTACGTTTTTAGCAGAGTTGTTAGAGCGTCTACTGGGGCATTTTTATAAAACTCGTAAGGGATTCTGTCCAAGCCTGGGGCTTTATTATTTTTTAGTTTTTTCAATGTACTTTTTAATTCTGTTAGTGAAAAATCTCCATCGAGGAATACGTCTTTAACTAACGGTTCCGCATAAGCCATACAATCCGATAACAGTGGCTGGTTTAGTAATCTTGAAAAATGTGTCACCCACTCGAGGAGGGTAATTGTCCCGACTGACCGTGATGACTTTTCTACAAAACATTTTATTGCACCCCAGAACTCTCTTGGACCACTTCCGTTATTTATTTTACTTAGTAACTGATCGATATAAGTTTTCTTTTTATTTTTACACAATACTTTAAACCTTTTTTGGGCATCCGTATAATTGAGCTTAATTTGGACTGAATTATTTTTCCTAAATAAGTTCAAAAGTCTAAACATCTTTTTTCTAAGTGCCGAGCATTCATAATCGAACCATGGTTGTTTTTTATTGATTTTTTACTAACCAGTAAGTATTCCGTTTTCCTTGCTGCACCTTTAACCGCTTCTACAATGACGTCTACGTCCCTCTGACTATCATCCGAACATTCCACTCCTGATAACGGGGCACTTACCCGCGACTTGTATCCAATTAAGTCCTTATCAGGCCATTGCAGTTTTGGTAGCAAAGGGATTATCTTATCCTGTTTAACACTTTCCCCCTCACATAATATATTACTAGTTTCTATGCACAATTCAATAGGGAGATGGTCTGAGCTAGGATGGCTAACAACTTTAAAACTATTTACATATTTTATACTAGATATATTAACAGCTAATAAATCTATTACAGAACACCCCATCGGGCCAATAAAAGTGTATTCACCATCAAGATCCCCTTCACATCTACCATTCATTATAATTATATTTAGATTATCTAACATGTCAATTATTTTTTGCCCTCTAGTATTAATTTCTTTATCTTTAGAGCACCTTTTTTCACTCAATTTATTGTTAATCTGTGTTATAAAAGTATCATACAGTTGTTGCTCTACCCCAATACGCCCATTTAGATCGCCCATTAATATTATATTTTCATAATTATGATTACATAGAAATGTACTTAACTCCTGAAAGTCATGTTCCCAATTGTTGTAATAATTGGGTCCCAATTGTAAGTGGTAAAAGGTATATAGTTTCATTACTTCTCTTAACGTTTATTGAAATGACCGAGAAACCTCCCTGCTCAAAGAAAGTCAAATTTGATACCCAATGCGAGTAATGGTTTATCCCACAAATGATACCACCCATATAGCGCCCTACATTTGCCACCCTAGTAGCACAAACAAAATTTAACTTAAAATTAGTCAACTTACAACAAATAAAATCTTTATCTTTTTCCGAAATGAAAGTTTCAGCCAACATAAAAACATCGTAATCACCTAAAAATTTTAAGAAATAATAATCATTTACCTTGTTTTTCAATCCATTTATATTGTAAAAACAAATTCTTAACTGGTTTAAAGTTTTTAGTTCATTTGAAATTCGTGCAATAGTCCGATGGTTTGCTAGCCCATTTGGCGAAGAACTGGCGAGCTCCCCTCACACTCCGTTGACTGTTGCCTCGCCAGATGTGGTCTTGTTCCTGCTGTGGATGACACCTTCACTGCCTCCGGCCCCGTTCACACCTCTGTCACCGTCGCCTTCACTGCCCCCGTTCGCTGCCTCCCTCATCTCTACCTCCGTGTTAACAATCCTCTGCTGATGATGCGAATTTCCTCTGTCGTCAGCGCCCAGATTCCGAAGGAAGTATGAGAAGTCACGCCCTAGAAGTGTCGCAGCTTGTCTTCTCCAGGCTGTTGTCCCGCCCTCAGTCTTCCGTCCTGCCAGGTGAACCTGCAGCCCTCAATCATCAAGTGGTCGTGAACCAGCGGCATTCTCCGTCTCCCAGTAACTCGTTCCACCTTAGTTTAAAGAAGAAAGATTCACACCAAAATGTAAACCTGAAATCCTAAACAAATCAACACAAAGAAAATCAATCAATACCCAGCTTTATTATTTAGTATTACTTTACAATTAATTAGATTAGAACATTTATACCATTATTATAATTAGTTATACGTTAAAATAACTTTTTAATATAGTATAATTTCGAAATGGGTTTAAAATAAATGATCTATATAAACTTACTAATTTTGATTCAACAGCTGTTTCTTTTTATTTCTATTAAATCTTTAAACTACAAAGACAGCTGATTATTACCAGTAGGTTATTCTAAGAAAACTGAATCAAAATGCTAGTAATATCGCGTAAAATTGGGTTTTTAAATGCTCGTTTTTTACTTTTCGAGGGGCGGTGTGCTATTTCAAGCATTTACAAACCTTGTCTGGAATGTAGAGAATGTATGAAATGAAATAAGTTTCATTGTTATCAGTTCTCCTGTTTTTTCGGAGAAGACGGTGTAAAATACCTCCTGGAGCGTCACAGAAAAACAGACAAAAATTGAGATAAGACCGGTTTCGGCTTCTCTAACGCACGAAAAGTAAGAATAACTAAAAAATGAATAGTTCTGAGCAATGTACAGACAAAACTCTAATTTTATTTATATAGATATGCACAGCAATATCCAATTAAAAACCACTATATTACGGAACCTTGGAATGTTTTGGACTTCTGCCTCTGGTGTCGGTTTCTGGCATACCCCACTCAACGGCCCTGGCGTTGAAATCACCAGCAACAATGAACTTGCCACCAGCGCTCACCAGAAGGTCTTCCAGGGCATCCAGCTTTGCCTGAAATGCCAGCATAGGGTCGTTCGGAGTCAGGTAGACACTCACAACAGTGAAGCCCTCAATCTTCACCCAAACAAAACCTCGACCGGCCCCGCTGTCAAGGACATGGAAGTTCCGGGGGTCTGGAATCCAGATGGCCGCCGTACCCAGGGCGTCCCGAAACCAACCAGAACCTTCTCTCTCACAGTACTGCTCAGAAATAATGAGCAAGTCCACTTTCCACTCTCTCGAGTGTTGGGATAGCAGGTCGTTTGCCAGGATGCTCCTATGGAGGTTCCAGCTCCTCTCGGAAGACCCGACAGTTTCTGGTACCAGGAACGTGATTCAGAGACTGAAAATTCCGTTCCAGGCAGAGGAAACACCTAGATGGAGCAGTGCAGGTGGACTTTACGTGACCACTCTCCCCACAGTTGATGCACAAGCCGGCCGCTCTGCGATCAGGTCCAGAACAAGAAGCCTGGTGATGGCCATACCCGAAGCACCTGAAATACCTGACCACCATAGTGCGAAGTAAATCCTGAACAGTACCCGTCTGTTCAGGATTTACTTTTTGTCGACTCCCCGTGAGTACCTCGCTGAAAGGGCGTCCCTGAGCTGGCTTAATAAGAACAGCGTCAGGTTTCCTCGACGGAGCCTTGGATAGTCTAGGAGTTTTGGGCTTAGTACTGCTTAGAGTATGACCAGCAGGAGGAACGGCTGAGTAGGCCTGAGAACGTTCCAGGCGTTTCTCATCTTGCCTCCTTCTGCGTTTCTCTCTCCTGGTGAGGACAGTTTGAAAGCCTGCATCGCCCCGATTATCCACCCTTGCTTCCTGGATCCCTAGTGGCTGTAGGGACACCTCCAGCGGTACAGGGGGAGGATTGTTGGCCACACCGACAGCTGGGGAGGTTTGCGTGGATTTGCCCACACAGATAAGCTCCCTACCAAGCTCGGGGCTACCAGATGGCAAGTTCCGGGCCCTCTTTCTCCCTGGAAGAACGCTGTCTTTAGCAGAAAAAGAGCGGTCCGCCATCACTCGCTCTCGCCTCTTTGCTTTCTCCCTGACCTGCCGGCATTGCATAACCGTGTTCAAGAGGTCCATCGCTTCTGGAATGCCACCTTTGACGTGGGTGTTTACATTCCTCTGCACCTTGACCGATTTCTCCATCTCCTTGAGGATCGCATGGATTCTCTTCAATGCTTGACTTTCCTCTTCCTCGGCGTCGTCCTGTTGCTGCCGCAGGATCGACAGCTCGAAGATTGGACGCATGGGACTTGACTTTGGAGGAATTCCCCCCTGAGTTTGGGGCTCTGAAGAGGATTGCCGGATTGCCCCGGGAGATCTGCATTAGCCGCACCTTCTGGCTTTTCCTCCTGGTTTCGGAAAGGAGCTGGAAGAGGGGTGGTCTTCACGACGCCGACTGGTTTCCTTCTAAAATATATAGGTAAATAAAAGTCTATAAAAGAATATAGTCTCTTACGTTAAAACATAAATTGATTAATGTTCAATCATACCAAATATGTATAGAACTGTATAAATATTTGTAACATTATGTGTAATAATATAAAAATTCCTAGGTAAAAGATGTTTTGAATTGAAACCTGAATTTTCATATCTGTTCAAGTAATATTTAGATCTATAAAGTTACTAACAATTCTTATTCACTCTTCTTATTAAAATAACCGAAAAATTGCCCGGTGGAGAGCCCCCCTTTTGCTTAAGGATATTCTACCTGACCCCCAAAGCACCCCCCCTTCAACTTGCTGGGTCCGCCCATGGGTGACGGTGTTGGTGGCCATCTGCTCCACGCTCAAACCCTTCCGCTCTTCAGTCTGGCAGAGATTACACCAGAGCTATGTTTCCTTTACTCAAATCCTGACTAGATGTATGAAAAGTCCTGACACCTGTCTGACTTTTAAAGCATGCCTGATAATTTTTTGATTATATGACTTCCATGTATCAGCTATATCATTAGTAAAAACAGTTCGAAAAACAATTAAAAAGTACGAGTAATACGAGTAACAGTTAACAGAAACCAGCAAAACTTTATTTTTTTGCAATACTCATAATATACATAAATAATAATACATAACATTAGCTTGTTCACGCAAGATCACTGTTATCACATCACATCACAGGAACTCTTTATCATGCGATCAACTTCTGCGTTTGTGTTCATATTTGAGACCATTGATATAATTTTAGAAGAAGAATTCTTCTTTTAAAACCCTCACATTTTTTGGGTGAACAATCACAATCTCAGCAACTGTGCTGACACTGTAATGGAAAGTACATAATCCTTCTTACAGTACAAAAAATGTTTGTTAGAGAGTTTACATGCTTTGTTCTGTATTTCTATTAGATGTATTCAGGTCTGTGTACTGGTCATGCAGCCTTAATCAATACTGCTTTGTAAACCTAGAGAAAATACTTTTAATTAATTTTAAATTGACAACAAAAATCTATTGTTAAGAAAAACAATTACCTTCCAATTTAAAAAACTTTTTAGGTGTTCAAACTGTGATTGAAGCATTTATTGATGTTTGTTACAGAGTCTGGACTATGATGAGTGTGAGAATGACCTGTTGGTGAACGAGGCTCAACGGAAGGGATACCCGTGGGAGATTAGGAAGAAGATTTACCGATGGTTCATCTGCCTGATAGTCGGCCTCCTCACCGCTCTCATCGGCGTGGCCATTGACATATCCATTCAGTTTCTGGCCAAGATTAAATACACCAAACTGAAAGAATGTATCCTTTTTGGCTTTTAGGTTATAAATAGTAAGTAATAGGTAATAAATTAGCTTATATACATTTAATATCTGTCATTCAAATGAAAATCGAAATATAATTTAATCCTTTGTATTTGAAGTCACTATTTATAGTTTATCCTCAGTGCTCGAGGCCATTAGTGCTGGCCTCTGCCATTTGCATGTCAGGTCTTATTTAGTTTAGCTACAATATCCTTGCAGCTCGAATGGCCAGCTGGACTGACCAAGATCAAATATGTCCTTTGCCCGAACGGCCAGTATCACTGGACACTAAACATATTTAATTTCTATTATTTTATTTGTTTGTAGTATCTAGCCAGTTAGTGCTGAAACCTATTAGATAGCTATTGAATCAACTAACCACATGATTTGTTTTTCATGGCAACTTCAGTGCAGACAGAAGGTGTGAGAGAATACGTAGTTCCCTCCCACACTCGACAATCTGACACTATGCCACTGCTTGCCATAATAATGGTTTACACATCTATGATTAACATGAGTATTTTATGATAAATAATTCCTGTACGGTAATTAAGTTTGTTGTTCAATATATTTCTTTAAAAATACAAGATCTGGATGACTGTTCTGACCTGGACTGCATTTACAACCCCTACATATTCTGGCTAGCATCCAACCTGGTAGCTGCTATTTCTGGAGCCATTCTCGTGGCTTATGTAGAGGTACAGTATTTTTTGTGTAATTGATTTAGTTTAATTGATAATAGTATATTTATCCAATTAATCACCAGTATGTTTAGTTTTATGGGTGAAAAATCTTTTCTTATGTTATTTTAAGACGTTAAAGTTTGTCAGCGTAATGTAAATAGTTTTTACAAACGTTATTTTATTAATTGCATGCCAAATATAATTTAAACCTTTTTAACAAGACACTAAAAATGTTATTTTATTTTAAATTGGTTGGTATGAAGTGAAGCCAGAAAACATCAATTTCAGAGGTAATTTTCCTGTGATTTAACATGAAAGGGATAGGAGCAAATAGTTCCTACATGTACAGTGGAGAGTCGATTATCCGAAGCCTGGTTATCCGAAACGTCAGTTAATCTAAACACAGTCAAACATGAAAAAGTGAAACTGCATACCTAACTCGAGTATAACCATCGACGATAGCAGCATCCCAGCGCTGCCAACGCGACTACACTCGTGTTTGCCCAATGTTGAGTTGATGTTCAAAGAACATTTTTGAGCATTTTCTATTGGATTTTTTAAAACTCAGAATGTTTTTGTACTTTATATAGAGTTCTTTATATTTATTGTGAGTAGCATACTATAAAAAGTAAATTAAAAAATATTTTCACTCTTTATTATGTGCATTGAATATCATTTTCCCGTCTGTCACCGATTATCCGAAAATTCACTTATCTGAACACCCTTTATCCCCTATTGCTTCGTATAATCAACTTTCTACTGTAGTTTATTTGCCTATAGAAAATTTGCTAAGAGAGAGAGATTTTCAACCAATGTAAAAATTATTATTTAGCACTAGAAAAAGAAAGATAAATATCTGAGCCTGAACACAGGCTTGTTGATTAATAGAAAAGTTTATGCCTGACAGCCGATAGCTATGGGCAGTGGTATCCCGCATGTGAAATGCTACCTGAACGGTATCAAGATGCCGCACATCGTGAGACTACGCACCCTGGTGGTCAAGGTGTTGGGCGTCGTGTCAGCTGTGGTTGGTGGTCTTGCTTGTGGAAAGGTAATTGGCTTCATGTGATCTCTTAAAATATCTCTATCAAAATTATTTGTTAAATTAAATCAAATATGTATTTGCTATTAAATGAGTTTAGTAAAGTCAAAGCCAGGAAAATATTGTATCAATGTAAAATATATGAACAAAAGAGTGGTACAAACCAACAATTTCAGGATAGTATCATGTGATATTCATTTAAAAGATGAGATAAGATTAGTTGAGTCTGTGTCAAATTGGCGATTGCCATTCTTTTATTCCTCGTGAAAGTTAGTTCTATTCCACGATCTCCAGTTAGTTGGGTTGATGGTTAAGCCCTCATCATTGCACCAATTGCTGATTTGGTTCCCTCTTCCCTTTCCTGTATGAGGGCCTCAATAGTGCTAATATGAGTCCCCTGTACAGTCAATGCGAGGTCATCTGCATTGGCTTGAAGGAAGAACTATCTCTATTCTGATAAATTAAGCAGGTTATCCACCAACAGAGTCTATAATAAAGGAGAGAGAAAGCCTTCTTGGGGGACAGTCTCTCCTTGCCCATGTGGTCCGTGAGGTGTTGTTTCTGCTCTGCTTCTCACTAGAGGCATGATCCAAGTGGTCATTTCTGAGGGGCTCACTTTTGTCTGGTTGCCTCCTGTATGGATCCAAGTTGTCAAACGCTTCCTGGATGTCCATGAAAACACAGACCAGCATTTTCCGGCTCTTCAAGGAGTTCTCAATCTTTCCAACTATACTGCTTAGGCAGAAATAGTTGATTTCCCTCAGATGAAGGGAAGTTGATTATCATTCAGGAGAGTCCTTGATAACATCACTAACATCAAACTGAGGTGCTGATCAATAACCTTCTCCATTGCCTTCAGCATTAATGAAGACAGGCAAATCGGCCTGTATGATTTGGGCTGAGACTCTCTGCCTTTTTTATGAAGGAATACAACCTTCTCAGATCTCTAACTGGTATGTGCCTTAGGGCAAAACTGTCAAAACTGTCCACTAAGTGCCCAATTGAAATATTGAGTTCCTTCTGTAGGAGTGCTGGGGATATCCCGTCATATCCCAAGGACTTGAAAGGTCCGAATGATTTCACAGCCCATTTCACTCAGTGTACACCAATCTCCTAGCTCTTGTCATCTCCCCCTGATGCCTACATGTCAAGTTGTGTTGTAAGTCTCCTTCCTCAACCGACAGAATACCCGGGAAATTAGTTTCCAAGAGTACCCTTAAAGTTTCTCTGATATATAACTCCTATCATCCATCTTCATCAATCCCAAGCAGTTCAAGGTTTCAGCTCTTAGCGAATTTCCCATAGGGAAGAAGCTATTACCGTAGGTCTCATGGTAAGACTTAAGCCCGGGACCATGTTATTTTTTCTTCTTTAGGTGCCTAGAGACCAAAAACAATAGTCGTATATATATATATATATATATATATATGTGTGTGTGTGTGTGTCTGTGAACACGATAATTCTCGTAAAACTGGTCCGATCAAGACCAAATTTGGTAGAGACGTGTATTCCTACAAATGCTCGGACGAGTTCGTAAACCAGACATATCGGTCAATGGGAACGGGTAGTTTGGGGGGGTTTTGTACCCCAAAATGGGGTTTTTTGCGTTTTTCATATGTAGTTTAAAAGATTTTTAGATTTAATCTTTCACCATTAAAATCAGCTTAAGAAACTACACAGTTAAGTTTCTTAAAGTTCTTCTCTATCTCCAACGGTTACCGAGATATAAAAAAATCTAAACACAGTACGTTGTATTTTGAGGCTCCAATGTTAATCTTATGGAGGATAGGGAAAAATTAATATTTCCCATATTAATCAATATTTTTGGAAAAAACTTTATATTTAGCTTCATGTGGTTGAGATCTATCCATTTATGCTTAAAAATCATAGTTTATGTGTTTATCATGGCAGCAAACCTGCATACTTTTTTCCCATGTTAATCATAAGGAGAATAGGCAAACTCCTTTATTTATGGACAGATGTTGATGAAAGTTGGTATAAATGTTAAAAATAAATTTTTTTGAAGGTATAAATGCCTACTCTCAGTGTTCCTCACAGCAGCAAACCTGCACACTCTTTCCCATGTTAATCTTATGGAGAATAGGCAAATAATTCTCATGTTCATCGACAGATTTTGACCACTTGACGTGTCGTATATTATTATTATTATATTATTGATTTGGAAATTCGCTGAGTACGCAGGTCTGCTGCGACGGGGGTATTTGGATTCTGGCTGCTTCTGGTAGGCTTGTTAGTGCTTCACAGTAGAGCCTCCAAGATTTACACTCTTGGATACTTGCAGCTCTTTGTTATACTCCGTCGATGCCCTTGTATGCAGGCTGCGTATTGGGCCTCCTTGTACTATTGAACAATTTTCTAGCGCTCTTACAAATTAGACTTAACCTCTCGTTCAACCAAGGTACCTCCCACTTGGTCCTCCTGGTCTTGGGTGATCAGTATTCCTCAAAAGTGGTGATAATATCCCTGCCCAATGTCTGACAGAGACAGCTCATCAGACTCATGACAGTCCCTAATTTGAGTTAATTTTCCATTAAGGAAGAGTATCAGGTCGATCGGTCTGAGGGAGGACCTCAGTCTGTTGCGAAAAGTACATTTAATGCCTACATATTCAATTTGCAAGTTACCTTGAGAATATATTCTAGGAGATCCTTACCTCTGTCATTGGTGTTAGAGCTTCCCCATATGATGTGGTGTGCATTAGCATCGCAGCCGAGGATAAGCGGTAGCCCTTTCCTGCTGGCACAGCACACAAGTTTCTCCACTTCCTTAGATGGATGAAACTTGTCATGTTAGCAGATCTTTTTTAAAGTTTTTACTTCAGTATTATCTTTCTATGTTTTTATTTTTGCTTAATAATTTGAACTTTTTACTTTTAGCGAATTTTCCATGGGGAAGAAGCTATTACCGTAGGTCTCATGGTAAGACTTAAGCCCGGGACCATGTTATTTTTTTGTCTTTATATATGAGTTCAGAATTGCTTTTCCTTTTCACAAGTTTTTCAAATGAAAATAGTTTTCATTGACCAAGGTAAGAAGTGCTAAAAGTGTCATTCCAAGGAACAAATCCTTAGCTGTTCATTGTTCCAATTAGTGAAGAATTTGGAGTAAAATATTAAACCTTATCTGATCCTGATGGGGATCATGATTACCATTATAAGATCATGAGTTGTGTCTGAGTTTATGATTTCTGTTTTTATTTCCTACCCTAGGAGGGACCTATGATTCACTCGGGAGCTGTGGTGGCAGCAGGGATCTCTCAAGGGAAGAGTTATTTTTTGAAATTTTTGAACATCCAGTCATTTTCTAAATTCCGCGATGATAGAGAGAAGAGAGACTTTGTGTCAGGTGGAGCGGCAGCAGGAGTAGCGGCAGCCTTTGGAGCTCCAGTAGGTGAGCCTGAGCTTAACCGTTGCACCCAGACACAACAACACAAATTATTATTGGCTCTTTTCAAATAGTAATAACTGCTCAAAAACTAAGGGGTTTTTATTTTAAAAGAGCTCACATTAAAATG
This sequence comes from Nephotettix cincticeps, assembly GCA_023375725.1. NCBI lineage: Eukaryota > Metazoa > Arthropoda > Insecta > Hemiptera > Cicadellidae > Nephotettix > Nephotettix cincticeps. The sequence continues at coordinate 73,804,805 of CM041791.1, forward strand.
TTATACTACCAGTTCTTATAGGCTTAACATACTTAGACTCAGAGCATTTGTTTATAAAAGAGAATTTAAATACAAAAAAGCTACAGATAAAAAAATATTTATTTTCAAAATAATTATTTTTATAATATTAAAATTACTAGTTAGCCAATATTATTCCGGGTATATTTAATGATTAAGCTCATATTATATGGTTAAAATTGTTATACTACAAGTAGTGTCTAATATTCTGGTAAAATACAGTATTAGTTTTAAATATATGTCAAATAGCACAAAATGAAAAAATACATAGTACATTAATTGTATTACACTTTATACTTTAAACTGAAATGGAAACCTACCCAGGTAGGTATTTTAAGCCAAGTATGAATGAAAAATGAGTGTAGGATGATTGTTATTGTGGTGCGATCTCGTAGTCTTGTTACTGACTAGGGCTGATGAGTTCCTTAGACAGAATTATTAATTAATAGCCCAACAGTCAGTGTCTTATTTAAGAGAAGTATGGTGGAGTCCAAACCATTGTCTCTAAATTACGAACTAGTTTAATAATGAGGATGGTCTTTGCGGATTGACGTATTATTCAATAGTGCGGACTTTAATCCACACAAATGAACATTACATCCACCGACCAGGCTCACAACTATCCACAATTCGTGACATCCAAGTATCTGGATTACAGGACATGCCACAGTCCCAGTCTTAACTTAATTGTTAATTTGATTTATATGTTAATTAAAAGTGTATATTAATGTATAGAACATACAAATGTTAAATAATATGTATAGGCCATATGAAAACTCCATTGTAAATTATTCGACATCCACTGTGGACACCCGAAACCGGTAGTCACACTCAGCGTTTTCCTCAGCAAGACTGCAAGGGGGACTTACCGGACGTTCACCCAAGGCCAGCCACGAATCACGACAAAACAAAAAGGCAGATCATGCACTTTAACGGTTGGTCATTATTCAAAATTGGAGGGGGGAGAAAAAAAAGTTTCGGGGGGAAACGAAAATGCAGGTAGAGTGGAAGGAACCCTGGTGAGGAAAGGACGGGATTGGGGGGTGAACCGAGTAGCTACCCGTTGTATTCAGATCCATTATCCGACACACACATATACACACACACACATACACACACACATATATCCGTTGCACCATCGAGGACCGGGGAAGAGGCCAAGGACGAGAGGACGAGCAGCAGGAGCAGATCCCGACACCATCGGTTGAAGACCACTCAACGTTCATTGAGACCAACCTCACCCTCCTCAAAGAGAAAATCTCCTGACTTTATAAAAGGTTGGCTCTTTATCATATTACAAAAGATTGTAGACCTCATTTTGTAAAAGGTCGAGACATTTCAAAATACAAAAAATCAAATTATACTTAATAAATAATAAAGCAGATTACGTAATTCATTCAGAACAATTTATTCAAATTCAACATTGCTGTAAATTTTATGGACCTTTTTATATATAGTGAAACGTTTTCATGTATATTTAAATTATATTGACATATTGTTCGTAATAAATTGCTTATAGCTCTTCAAAATTTTCAGTTTTTATTTCCTGTACATTTAATGCGGTCACAATTAATTCAGAATCTAGCTTTTCATCCGGTGGGTTTCGTGAAAGGCTATCAGCTAAAGAATTATTGGTTCCTTTTTTATATTTTACATCGATATCATAGTCAACTAGTGATAGAGCTAATCTATTTAGCCGTGATGACGTGTTCTTGAAATTTCCATAGTGTATGAGAGATTGGCAATCTGTGTAAACGGTGGTCTTCCTGCCTAGTGTGAATTCTCACCAGTAGTTTACTGCATAAACTAAAGCTAGCATTTCCCTCTCACAATTCGAGTAGCAGGTCTCAATCTTGGTGTACTTTTTTGACAAATAACTCACTGGGTGTTAATTTTTTGTTTCTGGATTGATTTGGAGGTAACAAGCGCCCATAGCATAAAGTGAACTATCAACATAAATAACCGATTCCCAATCGTCTTTCCAATGTGACAAAATCGGTGGATTAGTTAGTATATTCTTTATTTTGTTGAAAGCCTCATTACAATTTTTGGTCCATTTGAAGGGTACATTTTTATTTGAATGCTTAATGCACTCTGTTAGATGTTATATGGCCATAGTCTTTTATGTGCTTTCTAAAAAATGATGAAGCGCCTAAAAATTGTCGTACCCGTCTCACACAATTTGGGGTTTTATTTTCTAATATTGCCTTTACTGTCTCTGATTCTTGTGGCAGTATTCCCTCCTTTGAGACGGTAAAGCCTAATATACCAACCTGCTGATGTAAGAATTTATACTTCTTTATGTTTAGTTTTAGATTAGCACTAAACAAAATTTCTAAAATAGTTTATAAATTGTCATTTGTCCTGTTCAAATGTTGATCCATATACAATTATGTCAACAATATAACATATCACTTTATTATTGAGGTGTTTGTTTAGTAGTCCTAACAGTGCTTTACTGAATAATGCTATGGATACCTTTAGTCACATTGTTAATCTTTTATATCGTAAAAGTCTGTCTTGTGTATTAATTGCTAATAAATTTCTATCTTCTTCCCTTACTAACAATTGATGAAATGCTCCCTTGAGGTCCAACTTTGTGAATGTTGTAGCTTTGTTTAGGCAATTTTAATACCAAATTAACACTCGGTGTTGGGTGTACACTGGATTTTAAAATATTATTTATTTTCCTCATGTCACCTACAAGTCTTGGTGATTTATCTTTATTTCTAGCTATAAAAACAGGTGATGAGTATTCGCAAAAGTCTGGACATTCTTCCAGAATGTCAGCTTCTAATAATTGGTCTAATAATTTGTTAAGTTCTTGTCTCTCCTGCATACTTTGTTTATACGGTGGGGAGTTCACCGGTTTAGCATTTTTTGGGACACGGGTGGTAGATTTGCAAGTTCTAAATCTTATACCTTAGTAGTGAACATGTTTATATATTTTTTTAGAATATTTACAACTGTGTTGTGTTGGTCAGCCGTTAGATGAGGTGATATAATTTAACTTTACCCTGTCCTCATCAGTAAACATTTGTTTACATGGATCAATCTTTTAGCGAATTTCCCATAGGGAAGAAGCTATTACCGTAGGTCTCATGGTAAGACTTAAGCTCGGGACCATGTTATTTTTTTGTCTTTAGGGCCCAGAGTCCAAAAACAATAGTTGTTAAAATTTTTATATATATGTAAATGTATTTATATATGTGTATATATAAGAAAAAGAATAAGAATAAAGTTTATTTCCAAGAGATACAACAGTTTACATAATAACACGTACAGTACTTGCTTTCTACATACAAACATCAGTCTATTAGCACTCATTTAAATAGTTTAGCAAAAAATACAAGTAATGAAACACCAACAAATAATAAACATAGAAAATTCACATTAATATTACTTACTTACCAGGCTATAACTTACTAAATAGATATAATGCACTTAAAATAATATGACTAAATATGTTGTCTTGAAAATAATAATGCCTCTAAAGGAAAAATCCTGTTTTGAGGTATTTCTTAGAGGCTGGAAGAGCAAAAAAAAACTATTTGAACAATTTTTTTTTTCTTGAGGGGAAATGCTCTCATGCACCATCAGGGAGAAGAACGGTGCACTCTCCGGTGTGTGGGATTCGCACCCAACTAAAACCCCCCGCCTCAGGCTGTTGCCCCACTTCCCACTTCAGAATAGAATATTAAGGCATGAACCTCAAAGTGGAGCCTCGTATTTAAAGCTCAATGAACTTCAACTCCAATTTAGCCTTCTGAGGGAACGTTCTCCACGAAGGACGTGATGAGAAGCTGCCTTCTTAGAACTGCCCACCAGTCACACTGGAGGAACGTGTGAAAAGCGTCATCGTGGACACCGTCCCCGTAAATACAAGCCGGACTGTCCACTTTGGCCATCTTGTGGAGATAGGCTCGGAACAACCCATATCCGGTGAGGAACTGCCTGATGAGGAAATTTACTTCCCCAAACCCACGATCAACCCACACAGACAGGTCCGGAATGAATCTCCGCGTCCAAGCCGCTCTAGACTCATTTCGCCACCTCTCTTGCCACTGGTGCATGGAGGCCTCCCTGGCCACCCGTGTCGCTTCCCTGGCGCCAAGTTCGGACTTGGTGATATACATACTTCTCCTTTCCTGGGCCAACAGGTCGATCGGGACAACACCAGCTACCACCAGTGCAGCCGGATCCGACACCGTCCGGTAAGCTGAGGAGATCCTCAACGCGGCTCTCCTTTGCACCGTTCCCACCTGTTTGCGGTAGCACTCCCTCTTGAGAGCATCCACCCAAATCTCACTTCCGTAAAGAAGGATTGAGTTTGTAACGTTCAGAAGGAGTTACCGCTTCTCCACTGATGGGCCGCCAACATTCGCCATAAGACGACTGAGCGCGGTCGTAATCCTTGCCGCATATGACACATACTTGATTTGTTCTCTGAAGGAAAGCTTGGTGTCAAGTCTATCCCCCAGGTACTTCACGGCTGGCTTGGAACGAATATATTCTGTGTTGACACGAAAGTCTACCAAAGTCGGAATCTGACGCCCTGTCATCATGACAATCTCCGTTTTCTCGGTTGCCAAGCTCAGGTGGTGATTCCTCCATCCGAAGAAGAGAATATCTATCATTTCATTAAGTCTCCATGGGCTGGTGACGTTTCTTGCGGACAATAACGCCGCAACTGTCGTCTGCATAACCCACCAGAAAACATTCTTCTAGGTAAGTCAGTCTAAAGATACCTTTGTATGCAATGTTCCAAAGATCTGGACCAAGGATGGAACCTGAGCGGCACCAGCGGTGATAGTCTTCAGACGAGGACCTCTGCGTTCAAAGATTAATTCCCTGTCCCTCAAATAGCTTTGGATGATCCGAAGCAGATATTCAGGAACGTGGAACATTTCCTCCAAAGAACTCAAAATGACGGACCAGCTTGCACTGTTGATGTGTTTCTCACGTCTAAGGTGACGAGCAACGTGATACAGTGGGAGTAATGATTTCCTCGCTAAGCGTTTCTGGCAGCACCTACAACCTCCTGAATTGCTCCGATAGTAGAACGACCTTTCCTGAATCTGTGCTGCCTGTCTGACAGCCTACCGGCAGCATCGACCGCAGACAACAAATGGGGCTTTAACAGTCTTTCAAGAGGTTTTCCGGCTGTGTCCAACATACACAAGGGTCGAAATGCCGAGGGAGTGCTTGGTGATAGCTCCTTGCCCTTGCTAATCAATGTCAGGCGTTGGAGCTTCCATCTGCGACAGAAAAATCCCTCGCGAAGACAACGATTGTACATGTTCAAAAGAAGAGAAGGGCAGGTACCAGCAAAAACCCTGAGCACCTCAGTCGGAACACCATCCGGACCAGGAGCACTGCCAACACGCATTGACTTGACCGCCACGCACAACTCCGCTTCCGTGAACAAAGGAACCTCCGGAATCGCCTCCGCATACTGCTCAACCTCTCTGCAGGGATGATCGGGAAGAGGGAATTAACGATGTTTTCCATCGTTGGTGGATCGAAGACAGGGCACGCTGTTTTGGCACAAAGCTTAAGCAAAACGAGTCTGTACCCGAGGCCCCAGGGATCAAGGTTAATGTCCCTCCTCAATTATTCCCACTTCTCCCTCTTCCTGCGGCGGATAGCTCTGTTCAGGGTAATTCTTACCTCCCGGAATTCCAGAGCAGCTGGAGAAGCAGCATCGAAGCCTCTCCTCCTGGCTCTGACCAACCTCCGTCTGCAGCGGAGACACGCTCTTCTCAACGTCGCGATCTCGTTCGTCCACCAATACACTGGCTTTTGTGCCAAACGAAAGGTGTTCTTCCTTGGCATGGAAGAGTCACAGGCACGGTGAATGAGGCGCTTGGTTGCCTCAGCCAATTCCTCAGCCTGAAAATCGAGCAGTAGCACGTCATCTTTCCCCTCATTGATTCTTGCAGCTGCAGTAGCAGCATTGAGTTTGGCGACATTCCATCTCACTGGACGGCTGGGTCGCTCGGGAATGGCGGGATGACGGCCTGAGTTCACATCAAAGAGGATATGCTGATGATCGCTGCCTGTGAAATCTTTGACGACTCTCCAGCCAGATATCGACGCGAGAAGAGCCTCCAAAACGAAGGTAATATCAGGGATTGTTTCTCTGTACCCAGTCCTCCTGAAAGTGGAAGTGGAACCAACATTGGCAACGTGAAGTCCGGTTCTGGAGACGAGCTCAAGGACTTTTCTGCCTCTGGTGACGGTTTCTGGCATACCCCACTCAACGGCCGTGGCGTTGAAATCACCAGCAACAATGAACTTGCCACCAGCGCTCACCAGAAGGTCTTCCAGGGCATCCAGCTTTGCCTGAAATGCCAGCATAGGGTCGTTTGGAGTCAGGTAGACGCTCAAAAGCAGTGAAGTCCCCAATCTTCAACCATACAAAACCTCGACCGGCCCCGCTGTCAAGAACATGGAAGTTCCGGGGGTCTGGAATCCAGATGGCCGCCGTACCTAGGGCGTCCCAAAACCAACCAGAACCTTCTCTCTCGCAGTACTGCTCAGAAATAATGAGTAAGTCCACTTTCCACTCTCTCGAGTGTTGGGATAGCAGGTTGTTTGCCAGGATGCTCCTATGGAGGTTCCCTTGTAAAATTTTCATTTTTTTTTCTATGGCCTCTTACAGGATTTTTCCAGCTCCTCTCGGAAGACCTGACAGTTTCTGGTACCTGGACTGTGATTCAGAGACTGAAAATTCCGTTCCTGGCAGAGGAAACACCTAGATGGAGCAGTGCAGGTGGACTTTACGTGACCACTCTCCCCACAGTTGATGCACAAGCCGGCCGCCCTGCGATCAGGTCCAGAACAAGAAGCCTGGTGATGGCCATACCCGAAGCACCTGAAACACCTGACCACCATAGTGCGAAGTCGGACCCGACCGAGCACCCACCCAACCTTTAGCCTCCCACGCCGAAGCAGGTCTGTAGCGCCATGACACCCCAGCTCAACAACGGCGAGCTTCTGTCCCCGCCCATTCTCTGATCCAACGAACACTTTAGCGCCCTGGGCCAAATCCCCTAATGTTGACTTCAAGGCCTCGGTGACCTCTTCCACAGTGGTGAAGCAGTCGAGATCTCGAACCTCGATGGACATACGGTGCTCCAGGTTCCGCACTACCGCACCCTCGCCTACCGCGGATCTGACTGCGCCTTCAAAGGCCGTCTTGTCCTTGGTTCCACTACCAAGTTCCAGCAGGATGCCACCAGTTCTTGTCTTCCTCACAAACGGACAACAGTACTCGTCTGTTCAGGATTTACTTTTTATAGAATCCCCGTGAATACCTCGCTGAAAGAGCGTCCCTGAGCTGGCTTAATAAGAACAGCGTCAGGTTTCCTCGACGGAGCCTTGGATGGTCTAGGAGTTTTGGGCTTAGTCCTGCTTGGAGTCTGACCAGCAGGAGGAACGGCTGGGTAGGCCTGGGAACGTTCCAGGCGTTTCTCATCTTGCCTCCTTCTGCGTTTCTCTCTCCTGGTGAGGACAGTTCGAAAGCCTGAATCGCCCCGATTTTCCACCCTTGCTTCCTGGATCCCTAGTGGCTCCAGCGGTACAGGGGGAGGATTGTTGGCCACACTGACAGCTGGGGAGGTTTGGGTGGATTTCCCCACACAGATAGGCTCCCTACCAAGCTCGGGGCTACCAGATGGCGAGTTCCGGGCCCTCTTTCTCCCTGGAAGAACGCTGTCTTTAGCAGAAAAAGAGCGGTCCGCCATCACTCGCTCTCGCCTCTTTGCCTTCTCCCTGACCTGCCGGCATTGCATAACCGTGTTCAGGAGGTCCATCGCTTCTGGAATGCCATCTTTGATGCGGGTGTTTACATTCCTCTGCACCTTGACCGATTTCTCCATCTCCTTAAGGATCGCATGAATTCTTTTCAATTCTTGACTCTCCTCTTCCTCGGCGTCGTCTCTCGCCTACTTTATATAAGACACATAATCATACTAAATTATTTTTACATTTTTCAGGAAAATATTAACTTAAAATTAAAACTGTATAGGAAAAAAATGGACATCTACGTCTATTGAAAGAAACATGTTATTATTTTATTCTACTTCCACTCTACTTTTATTACACAAATCAAATCTACACCGAATCAATTACTTCTTCTTCTTCTTCATGACTTCTGATCTAAATTATTATCGTAAATTACTATACTACAGTTTTGTGTTACCTTATAACCTGACTAACCTGAGAAATATATACAGTATATACCTTTTTTATATATACATGTATATAAATATATTTTTTTAAATTACAGAATTATATTTAACTACTATTTTATATGCAGTCTCATATAAGCTATTAATGTTATTTATCAATTAATAATTCTGTATCGTTAACTATAGATCCTTACATTATTAAAATTATCCCTTTGTTTAACACATTCACTGCTAAATTAATGGGCATTGGATTCCTTAGGTGCGCTCCATATAAGTTCTTGTTCTGTTTCGTGACTTAACTTGGAACTACCTGCCACCTCATACAAAGAGAGATCTCTACTAATGGCACCATGCAGTATTATAGCCTTTAATTGAAAGCTGACATCTCAGAAGCTAAATACAATCCGAGCGGGCCGATTTCGCACATGTGTGGAGTGCACACCGGGACCCCGGCCTCATCATGCACATTTGCGGAATTATCATTGAATGTGTTAATTTGTTATAATATTTTTCCTGAAACCATTATTACATTAAGTAATTTTGACTTCACCGACCAAATTTACATACAGTATATTCACATAAAGATATGGCTCGTGCAATTTATGTAAATTAATATTTTTTATATTTTAAGTTGAAATCAACCAAAAATATGATTTATTTCTGTTATTTATTCTTAGTGTTTTGAATTGTAGATGTGTAATGGTAGTTTATCTATTTTATTTACAGGGGGAGTTTTGTTTGCCCTGGAGGAGGGAGCTAGTTTCTGGAACCAAGGACTGACTTGGAGGATATTTTTTGCCTCCAGTGTCTCAGCATTCACTTTGAATGCTTGCATGAGCTGGTACGAAGACCATCCTGGTTAGTGTAGTTATTGTTGCAAATGCTCATCATAATACTTCAAGAATAAAACAATTTTCAGTATTCTTCCTTTTATAACACTTTTGAATAAGCATCTTTTAAGAAATAAAGTCTCTATAAACTTGCTGTTTAATACTCTGTTATGTCCAGTAATTGGGCGATGTTTTCCCACCAATGAGTCAGTAAATTATCATGTTAAAGCTTAAGCACAGTAAAATTTTACATTAAAACATTAAAATCGCAAGTGTCCGCAACAATATTTAGTGAAACTTGAATAATTTGTGGTTAATTCAAAGAGCATTTTAGATCATTTAAACGTCTTCACGTAAAATATCGATCTAGAACAAAATTGTTGGTCCCAAAGTGACTAAAAACCGACAATGCGTTATTTATTCTCAAACATGAAACACATTGTCCTTTCAAGTCTAAGAGCAGTGTAGCTTCCTTCCTCAGTTAACTCTTTGGTTATCTTTACTTCCAGTGTGTATTTTCGTGCACCTCTTGTAAAGTTATTATGCATGCCCATTATTTTTCAATTCACTCATTCATTTCTGTCCTATATTAAAATCATTAATTGCTTATAGTAATTGTTATGATTTTTCGTTACTGTATTTTTTAAACAAAAGTTTGCAGCAATTGATTGTAGTACATTCATATTATTATTAAATTTATAGATTTTTAACTCACACCCACTAGTTTTGGTCCACAATTCACACTAATTCACATTCATTTATGGTCATCTGGTCCTTACAATCCTGATATTGGGCTGGACTAACAAGATTCTACTGTATTTATATTGATTTGATTTATTCGCCACTGACAATCTGCTTCCCTGGTAAGTGGATAAGTGGATATAATAACTAGCTGAACCTAGTTTACTCATATATTTTTTTCTTTTTCTCTCTAAATTAAAATATGTGTAGGAGTTTATTATGCTACAATTTTTCATTTACGTTGCAAAATGAAAAATTTTTTTGGTTTACATTGGCAGGAGAGGAAAGGGCAATTTCACCTCTGAGACTTCAAAAACTTTGTATTAAGTGTATCAATCCATGTGTGTAGAAAGTTTAAAAAAAAAATTTTTTTTTAATAATTTAAATCAAATATTATAAGCTTTATTTAAAATGTACTAACTCTTTCTTACACCCTCGATTTCCATTGTATTCCACTGATAGTTAAGGAATCAAAGATTTAGATAAAAATTTGTTAAAATGCTTACAAGGTCTCCGTATATAATTATTAAACTACTAACTCCACAAATTCGCCTATCTAAAACACTAAATTGCCACCTGTACCTAAATTTTTTTCAATAAACTGTCTATTAATGTCAGAGAGCTCCTCTTAGCTAAGTTTGAGAACAAAATTATAAAATATTTAAATAGTTAGGAATTTTATTCTATAGAAAATTCTTGAAATCTGACCTGTCAGATAAGGATTTTATTTTTAAGTTTATGGTTGTGGCCTGTCTTTTATCTTGTAATTTCGCAAAACATAAGACATTATTAATGTATTTGTATTTGTAAACTTGACTTAGCCTATCACAGTGTATACTGTGTAATGGCAGAAAATAAATCTTATTGAAATCTTAAAATTATGTTCCTTTCATTTATAATATACTAGTGTTACCCGGCGAACTTTGTACCGCCTAAAACTAATGTATACAATTTTATAGAACCTTTCAAATCATTTCATCACAGCTTATAATTTTGTAAACTCTAAATTTATAAAACCTGACACTGCACCATTTTCTGCCCTCTGGGTCGGAGCCCTTTGGTATAATCATTTCAATTCTATTCTAGTAGCCTGAATCAACTTATAGTAACAGTAGAACATTACTGCAGAAATTGTTTTCGAAAAAGGGGGCTTTGTAATTGGGTCAGTTTGAGGGATGGAAATGGAGTAACCATACTCACCATGCAGTCTATCCGATCTACTCTTCATTATAATGTCTCTTTTTTCAAATTCTTGGCCTAAAATAACTGCACCAACTTCTCCTGTTACTGGTTCATTATACCTGCCTCTATGGGAATTGACAGACTTTTTATCATCATGAATGACCATTTTGAACTGTCTACCTGGTTCTGTCTCACTTTCAATGGCACATTCAAAATCCATAATATAGTTGTTAACAATTGTGAAGCATATTCTGCAATTGTTGGACCAATGCTGGTTTGACTCCTGCCTGGTATATACTTACAACGTGCCGTTGTTTCCTTGCTGTCATCACCGATAAAATACAGTTAAAAAACTGATGGTCGTCATTGTTGGATGACGGCAATAAGCTACCAATTAAATGGTATATTTGACCTTGTACTTTAAATGTTGGCATAAACCCACTTTCAACGATTTGCTTAGCTCCAAGAGATATCATTTGAAAAGCGCTGTTGTATTTTCTGGAGTAGTTACGGAAATGCTCACTTTCGGGGTGGTCACCAACAATGAGGCTATGAAGTGGTTCAGGTCACTTTTCAAGATGTCTTACGCAAACCCTCCCACTGCTGCAACACAACCCCTTTGACTCGTGTTACCATTTTAATGTCTTACAATAAATGCATACATTATTCTGGGCTCCAACCGCAATAGTCTTATCTGATTCATAACAGATGTCATGGTCATATTTAAATCCAGAGTGGTGTTTGCAGTCCACAGTTTGTTTTTACAATGCTGGCGTTTTTCGTTATTTCTGTCATATTTTGAAACTGCAACCCTGTTTACTTCTGGATTTTTGAGTGTGTATCTTTTAACAGCCACTCAATTTACCTCAGGGTTTTCTTGCGTGTTCTTCTTAACTGCAGCTCGGTTGACTTCTGGATGTGTCTTTTTATACTTAGCTGCAGACTCACGTAGTTGTTTTAAACGTGGCAAATTCGAGAATCGCCCTCTCCGCTTGGTTATTTTCTTGTTTACATCTACATTGTCTTCCTTATGTTGTTTCATAGGGAGGTTCTTCAGGTTGTGAAGAAGGTTTTCATTTTAATCTCTCAGGTGTTAGTTGCACTGTTTGTTAGGTGCCGTGTTCATCAAAGTTTACCATCTCACTTCCATTGCTTGGTAATCTTCCAGTCTTTTTGACAGGTGTTGCCTCGAGAACGTCAAAGTTCCCATTACTAAGACTTCCACCAAACAGTATATGGTAATATGGTACTCTCAAGCTGAACCTTCTCTTCCAAAGCTCTGGAGTAAAATACCATTGTGGTGCACTCTGAATACACCGTGGTAAATGTCAGATGCTGCAATTAACTCGCATGCTGAACAATAGGTGGTTTGTTTTAGCATCTCAATCCGATAGTGTTCAGGTGAGGTATAATTTTCTCCTTTTGAAAAATGATTTAAAATTTAAAATTTATGCCAATTAGCCGAAACGTAGGTTACAATTTTTCCCCTGACTTCATTTGTGGACAGATTATTTCCATGAAGTAGATAGCATGTTGCATGAAAGACATGACCCATCTGGGGGCATTACAACAACACTAAACAGAGAATTCTTTTCTCTGTAAAATACTCTGTAAAGATTTTAATCAAATATTGTATAAAAAATAAGAGAAGAACACTACGAAAATCACTAAAATGATTTAAGATCAAAGATCACAATTCAAACTGAAACCGTATCACAGTAAATAAAAAACACAAACAAACAAACCAAACCAGCTGTATGCTGAAGTTTGACAGTAATAAATAGAATAGATTATCTTCTTACAATTTTTCTATATGAATGACTTTTTATACCTAGTCCATTATTAAGTGTTTTTTTAATAGCTCAAAGTACAATCTAATTTGACTTTAAAATTACATAGTTAAATTATTATTATTACTATGTTTTATTAAATAAATTAATATTATATTCATAAAGTATTTAGATGTCTTTGGGTTAGTGTTTTCTGTATGTTTTGCTTGCTTCTTTTTGGCTTGACTCAACGTTAAAGTTCAAACACTTGCTTTTTAATATGGTAACTTTAAAGATGTTTAGGGTAGAGATTTATGGGAAAATCGTCACAAAAACTATTAGACTTTCCTATTTTTAATCTAAAGAATATATACGTGTATATCCAAAGTTTCACCTCTCTAGCTAGACGGGATGTGAGAGAATTATTAGTGATGAGTGAGTGAGAGCTTTGACGCACACACACACAATCAAATATTCTATAATAATACAAAATAAGGTATCAACCTTTTAGACATATCAGATAGCAAAAGGAAAATATAAAAATATACAACAGCTGATTATTATTATTATTATAATAAACGTAATTTGTATAAACATGGTCATTATTTATAATTCCGCCAACAAATAAACATTTGATTTTTAATCATAAAACATAGTCACAAAAATTCGTTCTGAGAAATATTACATTTATACAGTAATTAGATACCATTGAGTACTTAATATTTTATGCTTGCTTCTTTGGCTTGCTCAATGGTTAAAATAAAAACAGCTGCTGTTTAAATCTTAAAAGGTAAGATACATATGTTGGAATCCAAAACAAAATTATTTCCCCATAAGATTAAGATGGGAACTTTGAAGGCGTATAGGGTAGAGATTTATGGGAAAATCGTCACAAAAACTATTAGACTTTCCTATTTTAGGCCTAAAGAATCAGTATACCAAATTTCAGCCTCCTAGGTAATCGGGAAGTGGGAGAATTAGTGATGAGTGAGTGAGTCAGGGCTTTGAATTTTATATATTAAGATAATATAATACATTTGCAGTAAGCCTGGCAAGGGCTTTTCGTAGAGTTGAAGGATTGAGTGTTTATAGTAATAGTTTTATTTTGTTAACTTTTTTAGCATTGTCCTTGTAGAACTGCAGGTTTCACTCCATTGGATTTTGCCATTACGGCTTTTTCAGGGAGGGATTAAAATAATTTTTTCAGCATAGTACTATTTACACTATATACACACTATTACTTGTACTATTTATAGTTTGTCGTGGTGTACGGCAGTGGCACAAGGGCTTATTTGGTATTGTGTAAGATTGTTAAAGATTCTGGAAATTTTATTTGGTGGATGTCATTGACTTAAACGTGTTTCGCTACTCTTGAGGTGGTTTTTTTTGTGGTGGCTGGTGTTTTGTTCCTTGAATCTTTGAAAGAAGGATCAATTAGTGTACCCTATATATTGTTTGTTGCATTAAGATTCACATGTGATTTTGTAGACACCTTTCTTATTTTCAGTGTTTTGGTTGTTGTGATTGATGATTTTGTCGTTGGGTATTGTGTTGGTTTTCACTCTGTATACAGGCAAAACCACAGAAAAGATTGGGAAAATAATTTTAAAAAAGCAGGATATACCCCGGTGGAGTTGTTCCTTTCTGTAATATCTTAGACAAGTTGGTTGGGCAAGGCAATCAGCTAACATTTATTACACTTTTAGGGGGGATTTATACCTACCCCATTTGGGGTTTTAAATTTATTGATGTATAATTTAAAAAAACCTAATTTTCCTTTTTACCATTGGATTTAGATAAAAAAGCACATAATTTAGAATTTTGAATCATGACTCTAGGCATGATTGGCACACAGTAGATTGTGCAACGTTGATCTTATGGAGTAAATAGCTAATTTGGTGAGCAAGTTCATCTAGTTTAATGTGATTAATACATCCATAAAAACTCCAAATTTAATGTTTATTACAGCAGCAAACCTAAGTATTCATTGTAATTCTTACGAAAATGGATGAATTGGTATAACTTGCTTAGGCATAGTTATTGACATAATTTGATAAATTTATGTGTTTTTACTTCGTATGCACAAAATATAAGAACATAATTAAACAGCCTCAATATAAGCATTTTCCTTATAATGCTTATCTACTATATGATAAGACCTATTCCATATTCCATATCCCAATATCCCATATTCTCTCATATTCCAAACTTTGTGATAAATATTCTCTATTGGATGAAAACCGTTTGTTTGTTCTGTGTGTGTGTTACAGTATTCGGAGGTGGCTTGCTATTGGACGTTTTTTACTTTCTCCCCTTATACATAGTACTGTATATGGAGAAAGTATTGTTTTCGTCAAAATTTTCGAATTTGAGTTGAGGATCCGTTTTGGGGTCCCCTGAATCCAAAAAAGTGGGTTTTGACGTGATGTCTGTCCGTCCGTGTGTCTGTGTGTGTCTGGATGTGTACAGTGCCACAGCCTATCCCGTTGGTCCGATTTCGATGAAATTTGGCATGTATATATATAGTCACCGTATCTCCAGGCGTTTTTTTCATTTTTTTGAATTTTTGATTTTTAAGGGTAGTTCACCCCTAAAAACCTTTAAAAACGTGAAAAATCGAATTTTCTCAAAAACCGCTGTAACGATTTTGATTAAAATTTCATAGTTTACAGTGCACAGACTACTAAATAATTTGACATCACCCGCATATCTGTAAAAATGACGGTTCAAAAGTTATGGGCTTTTAAATGTCAAAAAATCTAATTTTTAAATTTTCAGCGAAAACAATAAAAGTAAAGTATAACGTGACTGGTACCATTGAAACCAGCTTAAAAAACTAAACAAATTAGTATTTTTAATTATTTGTCTGCGACTAACGGTTCCAGAGAAAAGTTAAATTTACTGTCCACGATAAACGCAGTACGTTGTCTGAAAGCGCCCAATGTTATTCTTATGTAGAATATAAAAAATAAATTTCTTCCTTACTTTCCAACCGTTTCCCATGAAACTTGTTATGAAGTGTAAGGTCTAATCACCGAACAAAATCAGCTCAAAAAAGCTTGGTATTACGGGGGGGGATTTCCCCCCATACAATTTGAACAATAAATTATTAAATGATATTTAGAATAACTTTGTAGAACATGATAGTTTTATTACAGATTGTCTTTTTAAATTTACTTAAGGAGAAAGTATGTGTCAGTCCACTGGTACCGTTTATTTTGTATAAGTAATTTAAATTGGGGGTTTTTACATGGTAATGTAAAAAACCGCTTGTTGCAGCAAACCTGCTTACTCAGTATTATTTGATTGCAATGATGGGAGTATTATAAGTTCTGTGAAATTCGCTCTACTCACGCAAGCATGCTGTGTGCGATCTTGTTTAAATGGATTGATTGAACAAATTCATGAATAAAGTTAGTTTTCAGTTGATCTCATACTACTGATTAATAATAGTAGACCTCTAGTGAGACCCCTTCAATAGCTATTTGTGCAACTAGAGCATAAACAATGTCATATTGCCCGAGAGGTTCATATGGCAGCACGAAGCGTCAGCCGAGTGTTGCAAGAACTTCGAGGGCGGCCATGACAGTTTGCACTCGTATTACACACAAGGTTTTTCCTGTAGTAAAAAATTCATTCAGGTTATTCTGATTTTTCCGTTGATATAAATGTAAACATAACTTTTAGGCTTGCGGTAACCTCAATTTCACTGAGGAAACCGGAAATTTGTCTTGTCGGACTACCGTCTATCAGCTGACTTAGCGTTTAGCGCATGCTATGGTTAGTTTCATATGGATTTGGAGCGTTCGACACATGTGATTGGCTGGTCACTTATACGCCATAGGGTGGATATGATCTTATAATCCAGTCTAGTGCGGATATTTACTGTTTATGTTCTGTCAACAGTGTGAAATGTGCCTGTTATCGCGCTTTTGTAGGAAAAATTATTTTTTTATTGGCTTTAATTAAGCTTCTTCATACTGTTGGTACCGTACAGTATTTCTAATATTCAATATTTGATATGCTTGGTGTAAAATTGAATATTATTGATTATATACTTTCCTTTTTAAATAGTGGGATTGCAAGCTGACTCTAGTTAGGGAAATTCCTGTATGGATATAATGCTATTATTACCATGGTCATCGTGACAAGATCTAGACCCCAGATGGTAAAACTGTTTGTTTGTTTTATGTGTGTTTATTTAAATTTTTAGAAGAGTGTGGAAATTTAAGCCATTTGGATTTTATTTTAAAAGAAGCTTAAATCCTGAAACATGTTTTTTACAGGTAATATGTCTTATGACGGATTGTTAAATTTTGGCAGCTTTGATGACCTCAACTACCACATGCCAGAGTTGATTATTTTTGTATTAATGGGAGCCATCGGAGGACTTCTAGGAGCATTATATAACTGGGCTAATCACAAACTCACTGTTTTTAGAATGAGGTATAGCTATACTTAAATTGTGTTTAATGTGTAGCTATACTTAAATCTTGGTGGTAAATATTCCCTAGTTTTTGGTAGATAATAAACATAAACATGGAAGTGAGGTTACTGTAATAAATAATTCATTCTGTCGACTGTCTCAATTATATTATCATACTAGCTGACCCGGCGAACTTCGTAACGCCTCACAGTAAACACATGTTAACTTTAAGATTGGCCATGTTCTGAAGTCGAATAGCAATACGGCTTCATTGTGAAAGGTTATATATTCTGGGTCGCTGCATAGTGAATAACAATACTGAAACGATAAAACATATTAATATCATTCCCATAAAACAAATAAATCTGAGTGGGTTAATTCACAATTTTCAAATCCAATCCAAACCTAAACGAACCCTAACTGTAATACGGCTTTTATAGGAAAGATATACAACAGCTGATTATTATAATAAACGTAATAGTATAAACATTGTAATTATCATATAAACACGCGACTTTAATCAGACAGAAAATAAAAATATAAATACATAATCCCCCAAAACCGTAAACTATTAACGGGGTGAATAAAGCTGTTCATTTTTTACAGTACACATTTACTTTATAGTTTTACATTAATGAACGATTCAGATGGCATTGGATAGTAAAGCAAAATGGAAAGTAAACCAATCAGCTGTAGCTAAGAATTCAAATGTTTTCATTGTAGACAATTTGTAAACAAACTTACTCTCCATAAGGTTAACATTAGAAATTTAAAACGCCATAAAATGAAAACTTATTGGGTTTTCGAAAATATTTTTTCACTAAAACCTTCCCGGACACATGTAGAGCAACTTCCTAAAATTTCATGGCGATGGGATGAGTAGTTTGGCAACGCATAAAGGACATACATACATACAGACATACATTCAATTTTATATATAGAGATAACTACTATCATTATAGATCATACTGTATTCTGTATCATATTTATAATCATAAAACAGAAAACGTTTCTTAAAACCAAAACCTGAAATTTTGTTGTATTTTTTTAATTTAATTTTTTTTAATTTTAACCCCTGAGCAATTCTTACTCTATTTAGTATTTTTACCATTATTTGGTGAATCCACTTTATAATGTTCAAATAAGAGGTTGAGGTAGGGCTTATGTCGCTAACCTGCTATTCTCAGTCTCAATCTCAACTCTTATAATTACCTAGGCTAGTGGTATTGTTATAATAAGACTAATACATTTTAAAATTCTATCAAACATAATCTTTTGCTCAGTAACAAAGTAACATCATATCCACTAGGCCTACACTTATCCTGCCTGACCTTACTTGACTAGGACGGTGGCGACGTCCTGTTATTCACCTACTTGGAGGTCATGAATTGTGGATAGTTGTAAGCGATAATCGGTGGGTGTAGGGTTCTCTTGTGTGGGTTAAAATCTGCATTATTGAATACTATGGTAATCCACACTAGTCCATCCTCATAATTAGACCAATTCGTAATTCAGAGGCAGTAATTCAGGATTCCACGATTAAACTGTAGGCCCCTTAGTTGCCATCGGCTGTTGGGCTATTAATTAACAGTCCTGTCTAAAGAACATGCCAGCCTTATTCAGTAACAAGACTACAAGATCGCACCACAATCATCCTACACTCAATTTTCATTCATGTTTGGTTTAAATACCTACCTGGGTAGGTTGCCATTTCAATAATCTAATCTTATCTAATACTTTAAACATATTTACCTAGTATGTTTAATTCGGTTACAGGTATGTAAGGAGCAAGTTAATGAAAGTGTTGGAGGTGGCGATTGTTTCCACTGCCAGCTGTACATTGGCGATTACCATGGTGTATGGTATGGAACAATGTGTTGATATAGATGACAAGGATAACCCTACACCATACCCTATTCAGGTAAAATAAGTAAATGTCTTGCAATAATAATTGAATGGGTCCCCCGGAAAACGTTCCAAGCGACAAAAACCTAATTTCGAGTTATGAAGCATAGAAAGTTGATTTGACCTCATGAAGCGTGTCAAGTCTGACGGACGACAAAATCAAAGCTGCCCACTCCAACATCTTCAAAACCGTACATACCACGGTGTAGCTCGTGGCGTCTTGATGCTTCTCCTCTAAATATCCCCGTTTTTAAAATTTTGTCGCTTGGAAAATTTTCCGGGGGACCCATTCAATTATAGGATACATAGTTAAATTGAAGAAAACAATTATATATATTTTAATTCCTTTTAGATTTTTGTAATACCTATTCCCAGACAATACAGTATTACAACATCGATTGGCGTTGGTAAGTAGATTTTAATCAGAAATATCCCTTTTATATTTCATTGATAAGATCATTTTTAGCGAATTTCCCATAGGGAAGAAGCTATTACCGTAGGTCTCATGGCGAGACTTAAGCCCGGGAACATGTTTTTTTTCTTCTTTAGGTACCCAGAGACCAAAAACCATAGTCGTTAAAATTTATATATATATATATATATTTATGTGCCTGTGAACACGATAACTCTTGTAAAAATGGACCATGGAATGGAAATGTATCGTGACCAAATTTGGTAGAAACGTGTATTCCTACATTTGCTCAGACGAGTTCGTAATCCAGACATCGGTCAATCGGAAGGGGTAGTTTGGGGGGGTTTTGTACCCCAAAAATGGGTTTTTTTGCATTTTTCCATGTAGTTTTAAAAAATATCAAATTTTATTTTTCACCATTAAAATCAGTTTAAAAAACTGCACAATTAAGTTTCTTAAAGTTTTTCTCTATATCCAACGGTTACCGAGATATTAAAAAATCTAAACACAGTACGTTGTATTTTGGGGCTCCAATGTTAATCTTATGGAGGATAAGAAAAAAACAACATTTCCCATATCATTCAATATTTTTGGATTAAACTTGATATTTACCTTCATGTTGTTGATACCCACCCGTTTATGCTTAAAAATCATAGTTTATGTGTTTATCATGGCAGCAAACCTGCATACTCTTTCCCATGTTAATCTTATGGAGAATAGGCAAATAATTCTCATGTTTATAAACAGATTTTTATAAAACTTGTCATATATTATTATTATTATTATTATTATGTTATTGATTTGGAAATTCGCTGAGTACGCAGGTCTGCTGCGACGGGGGTATTAATTATTATCACAACAGACTTGTGTACTAAGCAAATTTAACTATTTTAATTTTTCTTCGTTAATCTACTTATAGTCTAGCTTCATTAATATGATTAATCTAGCTTATAAATTTAACTTATATAAATTTTATGTAAAGTATGTATAATTTCAACCTATCATTATTGTTTTTTAGATGCACTGCAAAGATGGAGAGTACAACTCATTGGCATCTCTTTGGATTCAGCTGCCTGAAACCACAGTGCGATCTTTCTTCCATGATAGCAGTGGTAATATAGATAGAACTCATTTCTCTCACATACCCATCTTCAATTTGTCTCATTTATTTACATTCCTCAGCCTTTTTGAAAGATTTGGGCCTTGTTACCTCAGCTCAAACAGGTCACTGTGAACTAGGGCAAGGGTTAGTTTTTAAGGCAGTAAAAAACTGTCTTAATTCAGTCAAATGATTTAATCAGCTGTTAAATCGTCTAAATATTATAACATAAATTTGAGTTTCTCATAGTTTCTTTAAGAGCATATCATGAGCTAGACAATCAAAGGCCATATACTCAGGTCACATAACGTAACCTGAGCGAGACGCCTATCCTCAACCATAGAATACAATGAGGACACCAGCTTGTTAACTGACATCACAACTGAGCGGCAGCGTCCCTCTCTATAACCAAATTAGTCCTTACTAAAAAATTTTAATATATCAAAATAGCTACACAGCTGCCTTTTCATTAATTTTTGAAGGATCTTATCAAAGTCAGGGATGCAGGAGATGGGACGATAACTGGAAGGGACTTCTGGACCACCCTTATTAAATATAGGACGTACCTTACCCTGGAAAACTTTAAAGGCTAAGGAGAGACCCCTTTAAAAATACAGAGAATAGTGCAATAAGTGAAAAACTAATATAGTATCCTATAATTTATAAGAGAAACTTATTAGACGATACACATCTTTACTATTAGATGCTAAAAGTGACTTTTCAAATGATATGTAACATATTCAATATTTTATAGTAATATTGCAGAGGAGAGATATGAATTAAAAATATTTTTCTGGCTCTTTTTTTGAAATTCATTGTTGGTGGATTTATAATATTAGAATAATATTGACAACACTCTTTATTTTACTACCAAAAATATTAAATTTTCAAGTATCAAGTTCTAATAGGGCTCAAAATCTGTGTATTTTTGTGTCCGATTAATGAAAAAATAATTTTTAAAATTTTAATTAAAATTTCAATTCACCCAATGGACTTAATTTTTTTAAGTACATTTTTGCTGTATATTTATTGAATATTTTTTACAGTTTTATGATGATGTTGTAGCGAATTACCCATAAGGATGAAGCTATTACCGTAGGTCTCACGGCAAGATTTGAGCGCGGGACCTTGTTATTTTTCCGTTTTTAGGTGCCCAGAGGCCAAAAACAATAGTCGAGAGAGAGAGAGAGTGAGAGGGGGTAGAGAGGGGGAGAGGGACATTTTGACAATTATTTATTTATCCTGGTCTGGTTTGGACCATTGGTCAACTCTTACACCAGGCCAGGCCAGGATCATTTACAACAAATTTACATGAGTTGTGTGGCTCATATCTAATATATATATAATGAATTAAGAATAATAATACAAGGACAATAATTATTGTTAACACAAACTTATTTATTTCTTACAATACGCTAATTGTAAACAAAAGGATAAAATTAATACCCCCGTCGCAGCAGACCTGCGTACTCAGCGAATTTCCAAATCAATAATTTAATATATGACAAGTTTTATAAAAATATGTCCATAAACATGAGAATTATTATTTGCCTATTCTCCATAAGATTAACATAGGAAAGAGTGTGCAGGTTAGCTGCTGTGAGGAACACTGAAAGAAGTCATTTCTACCATGAATAATTTTTATCTTAATATTTATACCAACTTTAATCAACATCTGTCCATAAATAAAGGACTTTGCCTATTCCCTATATGATTAACATGGGAAAAGAGTATGCAGGTTTGCTGCCATGATAAACACATAAACTATGATTTTTAAGCATAAATGAATAGATCTCAACCACATGAAGCTAAATATCAAGTTTTATCCAAAAATATTGATTAATATGGGAAATATTAATTTTTCCCTATCCTCCATAAGATTAACATTGGAGCCCCAAAATACAACGTACTGTGTTTAGATTTTATAATATCTCGGTAACCGTTGGAGATAGAGAAAAACTTTAAGGAACTTAATTGTGTAGTTTTTTAAGCTGATTCTAATGGTGAAATATAAAATTAGAAATTTTTAAAAATTACATGTGAAAAGCGCAAAAAACCTGATTTTGGGGTACAAAACCCCCCCAAACTATCCGTTCCCATTGACCGATATGTCTGGTTTACAAACTCGTCTGAGCATTTGTAGGAATACACGTCTCTACCAAATTTGGTCTCGATCGGACCATTTTTACGAGAGTTATCGTGTTAACAGACACATATATATATACATATATATATATATATATATATATATATATATATATATATATAAATTTTAAAGACTATTGTTTTTGGACTCTGGGCACCTAAAGACGAAAAAATAACATGGTCTCGGGCTTAAGTCTTACCATGAGACCTACGGTAATAGCTTCTTCCCTATGGGAAATTCGCTAAAACAATAGTAACGGTACCAAATATCATTGGTTTACATTTATCAATATTTAAACTGAGGCCATGGCTGGTACACTATCCAAACAACGTCATTAAGTCTACATTTAACATCTCTATTGTTTGGTTTAAATTATTGATGTCACAATGAATGTATATTTTTAAATCATCTGTGTATAACATTGACCTAAAAAAAATAAATAAATTTATAAATAATTTAATAAATAAATATTCAATTAAATTTTTCATCTCATTAATATACAATGAAGATAGCATTGCAGACAACGTCAAACTTTGTGGAATTCCAACTGCATTCAACTTCCAGCCGATAATGTTGCATTTACGGTTTTCACTCTTTGTAATCTATTTTCTAAATACAATTCAACCCATATTATCAGTGGTGTAGTGCTAAAAAAAGCTGTGCCGGAGCGGTTTTTTCCAGGAAGGCCATTACTCTTTGGGGGAGGGGGGTAATGGGTAGTCAAAGTCTGCAAGTTCCTCAGGAAGGTCATTGAGTGGTCAAACGTGTGGAATTGTGTACAATGAATTTAAATATTTAAAAAAAGAATTACATAAACCGAAGTTTAATTTTGCTAAAGTGACTAGTGATGCTCCTGGGATATCTGTTGTATTCATGCATAGTATTGGAGTCCAAGGCAGACGGTTCCTTTTTAGTAAGGGTTTGCTTTCTTTTTCAACGCAAACTGGCGAGTGCAGGTCAAGGAAGAAGAACATATTTGTAGATGAGTTTACCCACCACATAATACGGAGGAAAATCCTCAAATTTTATTTTGTAACTTCATCGAACTTCATCTACAGGCTGTTCTGTAAGAAGAGAGTGTGTTGAAATAAATATCTTAGACGATTAAAATGAATAGGTTTTAAATGGTTGAAGTATGAAAATACAAATATTCTCAACAGTTCTTAATCAGCCTAAGTTTGTTGTAAAAATAAATATATTTTTGAATTAAAAACTAGATACTATAAAAAGATATATGGTCTTCAAGTAAGCCCTAGTGTCTGATTCTGATGTTACGATGTTGTTGGGGTTAGGTTAGGGTTAATGTAAAACGCCTAAAATTGCCTCGATATTGCGTGTTGATAATGAAATGATGCGAGCGACTCGCTTACCTACCACTCTCTATAAAAAGGCAAAGTAAAAATATAAAAATCTGAGTTTCGGCTGCACGATCTGTGCCGGAGCGCCGCTCCGGCTCTAAAAGCTGTGCCGGAGCGGCGCTCCGGACCGCTCCGGCTCCACTACACCACTGCATATTATTACATTTGTACTAAAATTGTAAAATCTCAAAATAGATAGCAAAAGTCTATGACTAACACAATCAAAGGCATGGCTGAAATCGAGTAATAACAGTACTATTAACTTCCTCTCATCCATGGCTTTTCTAACATCATCTGTTACTTTTACCAACACTGTTTGCGTACTATATGATGATTTATACCCTGACTGATATTTATAAATAATATTATTATCATTGACATACTTTCTAATTTAAAAATACACTTATTTATCTAAGACTTTACCAAACACACATAACATATTAATAGATCGATAATTTTTACATTCTTCAGGTGATTTAACTTTAGATAATGGTAAAATCAACGCACGTTTCCATTGATTGGGATACACACTATTCTTAAGAGAAAAATGAAACAGATAACATAAAACAAATTTTATATCACCAAGTATTAACCTAATGAATTTAAGGTAAATTCCATCACTTACTATTGCATTGGAAGTAATATCTGAAACTACTTTCTCAATTATATCAACAGTAACTTCTTCAAAAGTAAAATTCTCTAGTCCTCCTAAAGTATTGTAATAATCAAATAAATCATTATTTATTCTATTATCTGAACCACAGAAATAATGAAATGATTAATCAATTCATTTACATCTACTACAGGATCTGTTAAACTTTTAGGTTCTTTCCCCACACCTTGACTTTTCAAAGTTTTCCACGCACTGACTTAGTGGAGTTATTTTCTTCTAGAAACACAGCTAAATAATTATTTATAGCGTCTCTGAGCATTCTCTTTACTCCATTTTTTAATACTCTACATTGTTCCCACATCAACATGTCTCGACTTCTAACATTATATTATACTCTATGTCACGTTCTATCATAAGTAACTTTAACCACGGACATAGATTTTTTCTTTTAGAAACCTTTTTTTATGTTACATGTTTATCGTATAAATAGCCAGTTTTACTTTCTAATAAATTTATTTTCTCATCTATAGTATTAGCTGCATATAAATCATCCCACTGCAGGGCAGCGTAATCAGCCTTCAACTCATCATGATTAACATTTTCATGATTAACATTTTTTAAACTTCTTACAACAATATGTTCCCTATTCTTAGTCAACTTTATCTTTAAATTTGCCTCAACATAAATTAAATCATGAAATTATATGCCTGAAATATCTAGTTGTCCGTGACATAGTATTCTATTTACATTGTTTGTTAATATTAAGTCAAGCCAGGAATCACTCTCAGGGCGATGATAAGTTGAACTCAATGGAAGTATAGTGAAACCTAAACTATCAACCAAACTTAAAAACTGTGTTTTATGATATGTTACTCTGTCAGCATTTAAATTAAAATTAAAATCTCCTAACACCAAGATATTATCAGATAAATTAATTAAATTAGCTAAATTAAAATTGAAATCTCCTAACACCAAGAATTATCATATAAATTAATTAAATTAGCTACAGTTTCGAAAAAATCAGATATGTATCCTGCTTTAGGGGGTTGAAAAACAGCACATAATAACATTTTCCAATAGTTAAAAGATACTTCCACAATAATAAACACAGGCATTTTGAAATATTTTGACTGAGAGGAACTTAATATCTTATACTTAAAAACTGATTTCAAATATACTATGATCCCTCCCCCTTCTTTACCTTCTCTATTATGACGGACAATATCATAACCATCCAATAAGAAATTTACAGATGAAACCTCTGGTTTCAGGAATGTTTCGCTAACAACAAATAATGAAACAATATTCAACAAATAGATGAAAAATAGTTTATGGTAAAAATGCCTACTTTTATTGTTCCTCAAAGCAGCAAACCTGCATACTCTTTCCCATGTTAATGTTACAGAGAATAGGCAAATACTCTAGTTTATCAACAGGTATTGATTGATCAATCTTGTCACATACTTGTACTATTATTGTCATATTATTGATTTGGACATTCGCTGTGTACACAGGTCTGCTGCGATGGGGGTATTTTTGGTCTCTGGCCACCTAAAGAAGAAAAAAATAACATAGTTCCGGGCTTAAGTCTTACCACGAGACCTCATAGTCATAGTCATAGTCATATTTCTTTATTCATTTCTATGTACAAATGGTACAAGTAATAGTGTCAGCGTATAAATACAAAATACAGACCTACCATAGACAGAAACAAAATCAAAATCAAAACAGAACACAAAATGTTTTGTCAATCCTGTATCACATTCATATGAAATAATGTTAAAAATAATACAAAACAATCATCCTGACATATGAAAGCACTGTAACACTGAAACGATAGTGACTAAAAAAAATTAATTAATTAATGAATAAATAATTTGTTTACAATTTTTTTATTTGTTTTTATTAAAGGGAGGTAGAAAGTTCTTCAAGAGAATAAAAGGCTTTGTTTATCAAATAGTCTTTTAGACTTCTGACAAATTTAGTCTCACTGGGGATTAATTTGATATTTATAGGGAAGTACTTCAAAAATTTATTCCCCATGTAGTTTGGGGGTTTTTCAAAAATCTGTTTATAAACATGAGAATTATTTGCATATTCTCCATAATATGGGAAAAGAGTATGCAGGTTTGCTGCCATGATAAACACATAAACTATGATTTTTAAGCATAAACGGGTGGATATCAACTACATGAAGGTAAATACCAAGGTTAATCCAAAAATATTGAATGATATGGGAAATATTAATTTGTCCTTATCCTCCATAAGATTAACATTCGAGCCACAAAATACAACGTACTGTGTTTAGATTTTTTAATTTCTCGGTAACCGTTGGAGATAGAGAAGAACTTTAAGAAACTTAACTGTGTATCTTTTTAATCTGATTCTAATGGTGAAAAATAAAATTTGAAATTTTTTAAAATTACATATGAAAAATGCAAACAACCCAATTTTTGAGGACAAATCCCCCCTAAACTCCCCGTTCTCATTGACCGAAATGTCTGCTTTACAAACTTGTCCAAGCAAATGTAGGAATACATGTCTCTACCAAATTTGGTCTTGATCGGACCATTTTTACGAGAGTTATCGTTTTCACAGACACACATATATATACATATTTACAAATGTCTGCTTTACAAACTTGTCCAAGCAAATGTAGGAATACATGTCTCTACCAAATTTGGTCTTGATCGGACCATTTTTACGAGAGTTATCGTTTTCACAGACACACATATATATACATATTTACATATATATATATATATATATATATATTATATTGAAATAATTCGACCAAGTACCCTTATAAAACATTTTTATTCTTTCTACATGTTTCGGGTAATAATCCCATTTTCAAGAAGTGTAAAATGTTATAACCTTATTTGGTAATATTAATCTGTAAATGTAAATAAATATCATATGATAATTTTAAATATTACTGTATCTAAATTGGTGGAGTGTGTTAGCATGTATTATTTCTATCTTGTATTATTTTTTCATATATAGGATTCTTTGTTTCAATTTGTGAAGTGTTTAATATGTTGTTTTTATCAATTTGATAGTGAGCGTAAATTTGGAATTCTTCTTTTGTATCCAATTTTCTTCCTTTGTGTTCAAAATTCAATATTTTCATATTATGTGTCATACTAGTGTAATTGTGGTTTGTTGAAAGAATGTGTTCAGCAAACGCTGATTTTTGTGTTGTTTTGTTATTTGATTTTAATGCTTGTATGTGCTCTTTGAATCTTGTTTGAAAATTTCTCCCGGTTTGCCCAATATAATATTTGTTACAGTCATCACATTTAATTTTATATACTCCTGATCTTGTGTATTTATTAGTTCGGTTGTTGTTGTTTCGTGATTTCTTTTGTATTATTTCATATGCGTTGTGTCTTGTTCTATAACTTATCTTGAATTTTTGTTGTGTAAATGTTTTCTGTATGGCTTTGTTTAGTTTTAAGTTGTATGGCACGCAAATAAACTCTTTTTCTTCGATTCTCTCTTTTAACTTCAATTCTCCTTTCTTTTTCTCCCATCTTTTTATCATTTTATCTATCATATTCTTTTTGTATCCATTTTCTTGTGCAATTTGTTTTATTATGTTTATCTCTTTCTTGAAATTGTTCTTGTTCATCGGTATTATCATAAGTCTGTTAATCATCGTGTTGAATGTTGAAATCTTATGTTGCCAGGGGTGATGTGAATTACATGGGATGACAAGATCTGTTTGTGTGGGTTTTCTATAAATATTAAAATCATGTTTATTGTTTGTATTTTGTATTGTTAAGTCTAAAAAGTTTATTTTCTGTTTTTGTATTTCCATCGTGAATTTAATAGATTTTGAGATTGAATTTATGTATTCTAATAATTTGCAGTGTGAATCATCTTGGTTGTCATAAAGACATATTATGTCATCAACATACCTGTACCAATATATAATATTTTTTCTAAACGGGTTAATGTCATTTATTATTTTATTGCTTTCAATTTTGTTCATATATATATTTGCTAATAAACCTGAGAGAGGCGATCCCATAGTCAAACCATCCTGTTGTTTATATATACAATCTTTATACTCAAAGTAGTTTTGATTCAAACATGTTTTTGTCAATGTTATCAGATCTTTTTTCTCATTTGTATTAAGTGTGTCTGAATTATCTAAACTGTCCTTCAATATTTTTATGGTTTCTTCTGATGGAATATTAGTATACATGTTGTTTACGTCAAATGATAAGAATATAGCGTTTTCTGGTATTGTCAAATCTTTTATATGTTGTACTAGTTGGTATGTATTTGAAATGCTATGATTAGTGTCAGTATTTGTTATTTGCTTTAGTCTATAATTTAGATATTTACATACATTATATGCTGGAGCATTGCGATAGTTCACAACAGGTCTTATTGGTAATTATAAACAACAGGATGGTTTGACTATGGGATCGCCTCTCTCAGGTTTATTAGCAAATATATATATGAACAAAATTGAAAGCAATAAAATAATAAATGACATTAACCCGTTTAGAAAAAATATTATATATTGGTACAGGTATGTTGATGACATAATATGTCTTTATGACAACCAAGATGATTCACACTGCAAATTATTAGAATACATAAATTCAATCTCAAAATCTATTAAATTCACGATGGAAATACAAAAACAGAAAATAAACTTTTTAGACTTAACAATACAAAATACAAACAATAAACATGATTTTAATATTTATAGAAAACCCACACAAACAGATCTTGTCATCCCATGTAATTCACATCACCCCTGGCAACATAAGATTTCAACATTCAACACGATGATTAACAGACTTATGATAATACCGATGAACAAGAACAATTTCAAGAAAGAGATAAACATAATAAAACAAATTGCACAAGAAAATGGATACAAAAAGAATATGATAGATAAAATGATAAAAAGATGGGAGAAAAAGAAAGGAGAATTGAAGTTAAAAGAGAGAATCGAAGAAAAAGAGTTTATTTGCGTGCCATACAACTTAAAACTAAACAAAGCCATACAGAAAACATTTACACAACAAAATTCAAGATAAGTTATAGAACAAGACACAACGCATATGAAATAATACAAAAGAAATCACGAAACAACAACAACCGAACTAATAAATACACAAGATCAGGAGTATATAAAATTAAATGTGATGACTGTAACAAATATTATATTGGGCAAACCGGGAGAAATTTTCAAACAAGATTCAAAGAGCACATACAAGCATTAAAATCAAATAACAAAACAACACAAAAATCAGCGTTTGCTGAACACATTCTTTCAACAAACCACAATTACACTAGTATGACACATAATATGAAAATATTGAATTTTGAACACAAAGGAAGAAAATTGGATACAAAAGAAGAATTCCAAATTTACGCTCACTATCAAATTGATAAAAACAACATATTAAACACTTCACAAATTGAAACAAAGAATCCTATATATGAAAAAATAATACAAGATAGAAATAATACATGCTAACACACTCCACCAATTTAGATACAGTAATATTTAAAATTATCATATGATATTTATTTACATTTACAGATTAATATTACCAAATAAGGTTATAACATTTTACACTTCTTGAAAATGGGATTATTACCCG
>CM041791.1:73835231-73957800 GCA_023375725.1 Nephotettix cincticeps
ATATATATATATATATATATTCTATCTTTAAATAAGTCAACCGAGTACCCTTAGTAAACATTTTAATTATTTCTTCGACATGTTTCGGGAATCATCCCATCTTCAAGAAGTACAAAAATGTTTAACCTAATTTGATAATCTTAATTTATAAATGTAAATAAATGTCATATGATAATTTAAATTTCACTGTATTCAAATTGGTGGAGTGTGTTAGCATGTATTATTTCTTCCTTGTATAATTTTTTCATATATTGGATTGTTTGTTTCAATTTGTGAAGTGTTTAGTATATTATTTTTGTCAATTTGATAGTGAGTATAAATTTGGAATTCTTCTTTTGTATCCAATTTTCTTCCTTTTTGTTCGAAATTCAATATAGTCATATTATGTGTCATACTAGTGTAATTGTGGTTTGTGGAAAGAATGTGTTCGGCGAATGCTGATTTTTGTGTTGTTTTGTTGTTTGATTTTAGCGCTTGTATATGTTCTTTGAATCTTGTTTGAAAATTTCTACCGGTTTGTCCAATATAATATTTGTTACAATCATCACATTTAATTTTATATACTCCTGATCTTGTGTATTTATTAGTTTGGTTGTTGTTTCGTGATTTCTTTTGTATTATTTCATATGCATTGTGTCTTGTTCTGTAACTTATATTGAATTTTTGTTTTGTAAAAGTTTTCTGTATGGCTTTGTTCAGTTTTAAATTGTATGGCACGCAAATAAACTCTTTTTCTTCGATTTTCTCTTTTATCTTCGATTCTCCTCTCTTTTTCTCCCATCTTTTTATCATTTTATCTATCATATTCTTTTTGTATCCATTTTCTTGTGCAATTTGTTTTATTATGTTTATCTCTTTATTGAAATTGTTCTTGTTCATCGGTATAATCATAAGTCTGTTAATCATCGTGTTGAACGCTGAAATCTTATGTTGCCAGGGGTGATGTGAATTATATGGGATGACAAGATCTGTTTGTGTGGGTTTTCTATAAATATTAAAATCATGTTTATTATTTGTATTTTGTATTGTTAAATCTAAAAAGTTTATTTTCTGTTTTTGTATTTCCATCGTGAATGTAATAGATTTTGAGATTGAATTTATGTATTCTAATAATTTGCAGTGTGATACATCCTTGTTGTCATAAAGACATATAATGTCATCAACGTATCTGTACCAATATATAATATTTTTTCTAAATGGGTTAATGTCATTTATTATTTTATTGTTTTCAATTTTGTTCATATATATATTTGCTAATAAACCTGAGAGAGGTGATCCCATTGCCAAGCCATCCTGTTGTTTATATATACAATCTTTATACTCAAAGTAGTTTTGATTCAAACATGCTTTTGTCAGTGTTATCAGATCTTTTTTCTCATTTGTATTGAGTGTGTCTGAATTATCTAAATTGTCCTGCAATATTTGTATGGTGTCTTCTGATGGTATATTAGTATACATGTTGTTTACATCAAATGATAAAAATATAGCGTTTTCCGGTATTGTTAAATCTTTTATATTTTGAACTAGTTGGTATGTATTTGAAATGCTATGATTAGTGTCAGTATTTGTTATTTGATTTAATCTGTAGTTTAGAAACTTACATACATTATATGCTGGAGCATTACGATAATTTACAACAGGTCTGATTGGTATTCCTACTTTATGCACTTTTGGTTGGCCTCTAAATTTTGGGATGGATGGATTGATCATTTTTAATTTAATTTTTTCTGCATTGGAGATTGATTTACATCTAGTTATAATTTTATTTATATCCCTACTATATTCTTGGGTTGGATCTTTTGAAATACTTACAAATTTGTTGTTATGGATGAAATTTTCCACTTTTTCATGGTAATCTTTATTATTAATTATAACAGTAGTGTTTCCTTTATCAGCTTTTGTTAGAATTGCATCATTCATTTTTAATTTTTCTGAAATAGATTCAATTATCTTCATATCCTCTCTAGAATTTTTAATAATCTTCTTTGTATTTTTAAAATTTTGTTTATTTAGTTCATGGATGAAATTATATCGTAAAGGATCTTGAGTTTCTTTCTTTTTAATTTTGATTGAGGCTTCTACTTCGATCAAATCTTCTTCAGTTATTTTTGTTTTTATGATCCAAATTTATGTTATACTTCAACGCTTTTGATAGCATCTCGTTTTCTAAATTATTGAATTCTATATTAGTTAGGTTTTTAACTTTGTCAAATGATTTGAATCCTTCTTCTAAATTCATTGATATTATTTATTTAGTGTGATTGGTCTTCATATCTCATTTAATAGATAGAAATGATTTTACAAATACTCGGTTACTTATTTAACATAATTATATTAGTAGCCCTACTTGATGAACTAAATAGGAAATTAATACAAAGACCAACCAAAAATTGTTCATCAACTGAAATACATATACCTAAGAATTGCAACAACTAAGGAAGATATATATTTTAATAAGAAATGTCTTGAGCAAAAATTGAAGCCTAATTATGTACAAATATCAACAAAAGCACAATCAAGAGCAGCTAAAAAAACTATTGAAACTGCAAAAGTAATATGGGTTAAAGAAGAAATTAAATTTTCTCTACTCAAAGTTACATTTATTGAATGAGAAAAAGAAAATTCTTGAAACCCAAATAGACAAAGAATATCATCAAGATTCAGTTGATAAATTCTCAAAGTATATAAAGGAATGGATAGAACCTATTTTAAAAAAGAAGAAAATGACACATAAGATAAAACTTGAAAACCTATCTAAAAAACAAATGAGATATGAAGACAACAAAATAAATAATATCAATAATTTAGAAGAAGGATTCAAATCATTTGACAAAGTTAAAAACCTAACTAATATAGAATTCAATAATTTAGAAAACGAGATGCTATCAAAAGCGTTGAAGTATAACATAAATTTGGATCATAAAACAAAAATAACTGAAGAAGATTTGATCGAAGTAGAAGCCTCAATCAAAATTAAAAAGAAAGAAACTCAAGATCCTTTACGATATAATTTCATCCATGAACTAAATAAACAAAATTTTAAAAATACAAAGAAGATTATAAAAAATTCTAGAGAGGATATGAAGATAATTGAATCTATTTCAGAAAAATTAAAAATGAATGATGCAATTCTAACAAAAGCTGATAAAGGAAACACTACTGTTATAATTAATAATAAAGATTACCATGAAAAAGTGGAAAATTTCATCAATAACAACAAATTTGTAAGTATTTCAAAAGATCCAACCCAAGAATATAGTAGGGATATAAATAAAATTATAACTAGATGTAAATCAATCTCCAATGCAGAAAAAATTAAATTAAAAATGATCAATCCATCCATCCCAAAATTTAGAGGCCAACCAAAAGTGCATAAAGTAGGAATACCAATCAGACCTGTTGTAAATTATCGTAATGCTCCAGCATATAATGTATGTAAGTTTCTAAATTACAGATTAAATCAAATAACAAATACTGACACTAATCATAGCATTTCAAATACATACCAACTAGTTCAAAATATAAAAGATTTAACAATACCGGAAAACGCTATATTTTTATCATTTGATGTAAACAACATGTATACTAATATACCATCAGAAGACACCATACAAATATTGCAGGACAATTTAGATAATTCAGACACACTCAATACAAATGAGAAAAAAGATCTGATAACACTGACAAAAGCATGTTTGAATCAAAACTACTTTGAGTATAAAGATTGTATATATAAACAACAGGATGGCTTGGCAATGGGATCACCTCTCTCAGGTTTATTAGCAAATATATATATGAACAAAATTGAAAACAATAAAATAATAAATGACATTAACCCATTTAGAAAAAATATTATATATTGGTACAGATACGTTGATGACATTATATGTCTTTATGACAACAAGGATGTATCACACTGCAAATTATTAGAATACATAAATTCAATCTCAAAATCTATTACATTCACGATGGAAATACAAAAACAGAAAATAAACTTTTTAGATTTAACAATACAAAATACAAATAATAAACATGATTTTAATATTTATAGAAAACCCACACAAACAGATCTTGTCATCCCATATAATTCACATCACCCCTGGCAACATAAGATTTCAGCGTTCAACACGATGATTAACAGACTTATGATTATACCGATGAACAAGAACAATTTCAATAAAGAGATAAACATAATAAAACAAATTGCACAAGAAAATGGATACAAAAAGAATATGATAGATAAAATGATAAAAAGATGGGAGAAAAAGAGAGGAGAATCGAAGATAAAAGAGAAAATCGAAGAAAAAGAGTTTATTTGCGTGCCATACAATTTAAAACTGAACAAAGCC
This sequence comes from Nephotettix cincticeps, assembly GCA_023375725.1. Lineage (NCBI taxonomy): Eukaryota > Metazoa > Arthropoda > Insecta > Hemiptera > Cicadellidae > Nephotettix > Nephotettix cincticeps. The sequence continues at coordinate 73,839,581 of CM041791.1, forward strand.
ATACAGAAAACTTTTACAAAACAAAAATTCAATATAAGTTACAGAACAAGACACAATGCATATGAAATAATACAAAAGAAATCACGAAACAACAACCAAACTAATAAATACACAAGATCAGGAGTATATAAAATTAAATGTGATGATTGTAACAAATATTATATTGGACAAACCGGTAGAAATTTTCAAACAAGATTCAAAGAACATATACAAGCGCTAAAATCAAACAACAAAACAACACAAAAATCAGCATTCGCCGAACACATTCTTTCCACAAACCACAATTACACTAGTATGACACATAATATGACTATATTGAATTTCGAACAAAAAGGAAGAAAATTGGATACAAAAGAAGAATTCCAAATTTATACTCACTATCAAATTGACAAAAATAATATACTAAACACTTCACAAATTGAAACAAACAATCCAATATATGAAAAAATTATACAAGGAAGAAATAATACATGCTATCACACTCCACCAATTTGAATACAGTGAAATTTAAATTATCATATGACATTTATTTACATTTATAAATTAAGATTATCAAATTAGGTTAAACATTTTTGTACTTCTTGAAGATGAAATGATTCCCGAAACATGTCGAAGAAATAATTAAAATGTTTACTAAGGGTACTCGGTTGACTTATTTAAAGATAATTATATTAGTAGCCCTACTTGATGAACTAAATAGTGAAATTAATATGGCTGACCAACCAAAAATTGTTCATCAACTGAAATACATATACCTAAGAATTGCAACAACTAAGGAAGATATATATTTTAATAAGAAATGTCTTGAGCAAAAATTGAAGCCTAATTATGTACAAATATCAACAAAAGCACAATCAAGAGCAGCTAAAAAACTATTGAAACTGCAAAAGTAATATGGGTTAAAGAAGAAATAAATTTTCTCTACTCAAAGTTACATTTATTGAATGAGAAAAAGAAAATTCTTGAAACCCAAATAGACAAAGAATATCATCAAGATTCAGTTGATAAATTCTCAAAGTATATAAAGGAATGGATAGAACCTATTTTAAAAAAGAAGAAAATGACACATAAGATAAAACTTGAAAACCTATCTAAAAAACAAATGAGATATGAAGACAACAAAATAAATAATATCAATAATTTAGAAGAAGGATTCAAATCATTTGACAAAGTTAAAAACCTAACTAATATAGAATTCAATAATTTAGAAAACGAGATGCTATCAAAAGCGTTGAAGTATAACATAAATTTGGATCATAAAACAAAAATAACTGAAGAAGATTTGATCGAAGTAGAAGCCTCAATCAAAATTAAAAAAGAAAGAAACTCAAGATCCTTTACGATATAATTTCATCCATGAACTAAATAAACAAAATTTTAAAAATACAAAGAAGATTATTAAAAATTCTAGAGAGGATATGAAGATAATTGAATCTATTTCAGAAAAATTAAAAATGAATGATGCAATTCTAACAAAAGCTGATAAAGGAAACACTACTGTTATAATTAATAATAAAGATTACCATGAAAAAGTGGAAAATTTCATCCATAACAACAAATTTGTAAGTATTTCAAAAGATCCAACCCAAGAATATAGTAGGGATATAAATAAAATTATAACTAGATGTAAATCAATCTCCAATGCAGAAAAAATTAAATTAAAAATGATCAATCCATCCATCCCAAAATTTAGAGGCCAACCAAAAGTGCATAAAGTAGGAATACCAATCAGACCTGTTGTAAATTATCGTAATGCTCCAGCATATAATGTATGTAAGTTTCTAAACTACAGATTAAATCAAATAACAAATACTGACACTAATCATAGCATTTCAAATACATACCAACTAGTTCAAAATATAAAAGATTTAACAATACCGGAAAACGCTATATTTTTATCATTTGATGTAAACAACATGTATACTAATATACCATCAGAAGACACCATACAAATATTGCAGGACAATTTAGATAATTCAGACACACTCAATACAAATGAGAAAAAAGATCTGATAACACTGACAAAAGCATGTTTGAATCAAAACTACTTTGAGTATAAAGATTGTATATATAAACAACAGGATGGCTTGGCAATGGGATCACCTCTCTCAGGTTTATTAGCAAATATATATATGAACAAAATTGAAAACAATAAAATAATAAATGACATTAACCCATTTAGAAAAAATATTATATATTGGTACAGATACGTTGATGACATTATATGTCTTTATGACAACAAGGATGTATCACACTGCAAATTATTAGAATACATAAATTCAATCTCAAAATCTATTACATTCACGATGGAAATACAAAAACAGAAAATAAACTTTTTAGATTTAACAATACAAAATACAAATAATAAACATGATTTTAATATTTATAGAAAACCCACACAAACAGATCTTGTCATCCCATATAATTCACATCACCCCTGGCAACATAAGATTTCAGCGTTCAACACGATGATTAACAGACTTATGATTATACCGATGAACAAGAACAATTTCAATAAAGAGATAAACATAATAAAACAAATTGCACAAGAAAATGGATACAAAAAGAATATGATAGATAAAATGATAAAAAGATGGGAGAAAAAGAGAGGAGAATCGAAGATAAAAGAGAAAATCGAAGAAAAAGAGTTTATTTGCGTGCCATACAATTTAAAACTGAACAAAGCCATACAGAAAACTTTTACAAAACAAAAATTCAATATAAGTTACAGAACAAGACACAATGCATATGAAATAATACAAAAGAAATCACGAAACAACAACCAAACTAATAAATACACAAGATCAGGAGTATATAAAATTAAATGTGATGATTGTAACAAATATTATATTGGACAAACCGGTAGAAATTTTCAAACAAGATTCAAAGAACATATACAAGCGCTAAAATCAAACAACAAAACAACACAAAAATCAGCATTCGCCGAACACATTCTTTCCACAAACCACAATTACACTAGTATGACACATAATATGACTATATTGAATTTCGAACAAAAAGGAAGAAAATTGGATACAAAAGAAGAATTCCAAATTTATACTCACTATCAAATTGACAAAAATAATATACTAAACACTTCACAAATTGAAACAAACAATCCAATATATGAAAAAATTATACAAGGAAGAAATAATACATGCTATCACACTCCACCAATTTGAATACAGTGAAATTTAAATTATCATATGACATTTATTTACATTTATAAATTAAGATTATCAAATTAGGTTAAACATTTTTGTACTTCTTGAAGATGGGATGATTCCCGAAACATGTCGAAGAAATAATTAAAATGTTTACTAAGGGTACTCGGTTGACTTATTTAAAGATAATTATATTAGTAGCCCTACTTGATGAACTAAATAGTGAAATTAATATGGCTGACCAACCAAAAATTGTTCATCAACTGAAATACATATACCTAAGAATTGCAACAACTAAGGAAGATATATATTTTAATAAGAAATGTCTTGAGCAAAAATTGAAGCCTAATTATGTACAAATATCAACAAAAGCACAATCAAGAGCAGCTAAAAAAACTATTGAAACTGCAAAAGTAATATGGGTTAAAGAAGAAATAAATTTTCTCTACTCAAAGTTACATTTATTGAATGAGAAAAAGAAAATTCTTGAAACCCAAATAGACAAAGAATATCATCAAGATTCAGTTGATAAATTCTCAAAGTATATAAAGGAATGGATAGAACCTATTTTAAAAAAGAAGAAAATGACACATAAGATAAAACTTGAAAACCTATCTAAAAAACAAATGAGATATGAAGACAACAAAATAAATAATATCAATAATTTAGAAGAAGGATTCAAATCATTTGACAAAGTTAAAAACCTAACTAATATAGAATTCAATAATTTAGAAAACGAGATGCTATCAAAAGCGTTGAAGTATAACATAAATTTGGATCATAAAACAAAAATAACTGAAGAAGATTTGATCGAAGTAGAAGCCTCAATCAAAATTAAAAAGAAAGAAACTCAAGATCCTTTACGATATAATTTCATCCATGAACTAAATAAACAAAATTTTAAAAATACAAAGAAGATTATTAAAAATTCTAGAGAGGATATGAAGATAATTGAATCTATTTCAGAAAAATTAAAAATGAATGATGCAATTCTAACAAAAGCTGATAAAGGAAACACTACTGTTATAATTAATAATAAAGATTACCATGAAAAAGTGGAAAATTTCATCCATAACAACAAATTTGTAAGTATTTCAAAAGATCCAACCCAAGAATATAGTAGGGATATAAATAAAATTATAACTAGATGTAAATCAATCTCCAATGCAGAAAAAATTAAATTAAAAATGATCAATCCATCCATCCCAAAATTTAGAGGCCAACCAAAAGTGCATAAAGTAGGAATACCAATCAGACCTGTTGTAAATTATCGTAATGCTCCAGCATATAATGTATGTAAGTTTCTAAACTACAGATTAAATCAAATAACAAATACTGACACTAATCATAGCATTTCAAATACATACCAACTAGTTCAAAATATAAAAGATTTAACAATACCGGAAAACGCTATATTTTTTATCATTTGATGTAAACAACATGTATACTAATATACCATCAGAAGACACCATACAAATATTGCAGGACAATTTAGATAATTCAGACACGCTCAATACAAATGAGAAAAAAGATCTGATAACACTGACAAAAGCATGTTTGAATCAAAACTACTTTGAGTATAAAGATTGTATATATAAACAACAGGATGGCTTGGCAATGGGATCGCCTCTCTCAGGTTTATTAGCAAATATATATATGAACAAAATTGAAAACAATAAAATAATAAATGACATTAACCCATTTAGAAAAAATATTATATATTGGTACAGATACGTTGATGATATTATATGTCTTTATGACAACAAGGATGAATCACACTGCAAATTATTAGAATACATAAATTCAATCTCAAAATCTATTAAATTCACGATGGAAATACAAACAATAAACATGATTTTAATATTTATAGAAAACCCACACAAACAGATCTTGTCATCCCATATAATTCACATCACCCCTGGCAACATAAGATTTCAGCATTCAACACGATGATTAACAGACTTATGATTATACCGATGAACAAGAACAATTTCAATAAAGAGATAAACATAATAAAACAAATTGCACAAGAAAATGGATACAAAAAGAATATGATAGATAAAATGATAAAAAGATGGGAGATAAAGAGAGGAGAATCGAAGATAAAAGAGAAAATCGAAGAAAAAGAGTTTATTTGCGTGCCATACAACTTAAAACTGAACAAAGCCATACAGAAAACTTTTACAAAACAAAAATTCAATATAAGTTACAGAACAAGACACAATGCGTATGAAATAATACAAAAGAAATCACGAAACAACAACCAAACTAATAAATACACAAGATCAGGAGTATATAAAATTAAATGTGATGATTGTAACAAATATTATATTGGACAAACCGGTAGAAATTTTCAAACAAGATTCAAAGAACATATACAAGCGCTAAAATCAAATAACAAAACAACACAAAAATCAGCATTCGCCGAACATATTCTTTCCACAAACCACAATTACACTAGTATGACACATAATATGACTATATTGAATTTCGAACAAAAAGGAAGAAAATTGGATACAATAGAAGAATTCCAAATTTATACTCACTATCAAATTGACAAAAATAATATACTAAACACTTCACAAATTGAAACAAACAATCCAATATATGAAAAAATTATACAAGGAAGAAATAATACATGCTAACACACTCCACCAATTTGAATACAGTGAAATTTAAATTATCATATGACATTTATTTACATTTATAAATTAAGATTATCAAATTAGGTTAAACATTTTTGTACTTCTTGAAGATGGGATGATTCCCGAAACATGTCGAAGAAATAATTAAAATGTTTACTAAGGGTACTCGGTTGACTTATTTAAAGATAATTATATTAGTAGACCTACTTGATGAACTAAATAGTGAAATATATATATATATATATATATATATAATAATTATATATATACAAACCTTGCTCATATTATAGTATTGGATTGGAGCCCCAAAATACATACAACGTACTGTGTTTAGATTTTTTAATATCTCGGTAACCGCTGGAGATAGAGAAGGAACAAAATTGTGTAGTTTTTAAGGTGATTCTAATAGTGAAAGATAAAATTTGAAATCTTTAAATTAAAATACATGAGAAAAACGGAAAAACCCATTTTTGGGGTACAAATCCCCTTCAAACTACCCGTTTCGATTGACCGATATGTCTGGTTTACGAACTCGTCTAAGCAAATGCAGGAATACACGTCTCTACTAAATTTGGTCTCGATTGGACCATTTTTACAAGAGTTATCGTGTTTACAGACACACACACACACACATATATATATATATAAATTTTTAGGACTATTGATAGCGAATTTCCCATGAGAAAGAAGCTATTACCGTAGATCTCATGGTAAGACTTAAGCCCTGGACCATGTTATTTTTTCATCTTTAGGTGCCCAGAGTCCAAAAACAAGTCGTTAAAATTTATATATATATAAATATATGTATGTACATATGTATATTAGCGAATTTCCCATTGGGAATTAAGCCCGGGATTATGTTATTTTGTTTCTTTAGGTGCCCAGACACCAAAAACAATAGTCGTTAAAATTTATATATATGTGTGTGTGTGTGTGTGTGTGTGTGTGTGAGTGTGTGTGTCTGTGAACACGATAACTCTCGTAAAAATGGTCCGATCAAGATCAAATTTGGTAGAAACGTGTATTCCTACATTTGCTCGGACTAGTTCATAATCCAGACGTATTGGTCAATCAGAAGGGGTAGTTTGGGGGGTTTTGTACGCCAAAAATGGGGTTTTTGCATTTTTCCCATGTAGTTTTTAAAAATTTCAAATTTTATCTTTCACCATTGGAATCAGCTTAAAAAACTACACAGTTAAGTTCCATAAAGTTTTTCTCTATCTCCAACGGTTACCGAGATATTAAAAAATCTAAACACAGTACGTTGTATTGAGGGGCCCCAATGTTAATCTTATGGAGGATAGGGGAAAATTAATATTTCCCATATTAATCAATACTTTTAGATAAAACTTGATATTTAGCTTCATGTGGTTGAGTGAGATCTATCCATTTATGCTAAAAAATCATAGTTTATGTGTTTATCATGTCAGCAAACCTGCATACTCTTTTTCCATATTAATCATGTAGGGAAGGCAAACTCCTTTATTTATGGACAGATGTTGATGAAAGTTGGTATAAATGTTAAGATAAAAATTATTTATGATAGAAATGACTACTTTCAGTGTTCCTCACAGCAGCTAACCTGCACACTCTTTCCCATGTTAATCCTATGGAGAATAGGCAAATAATTCTCATGTTTATGGACAGATTTTTATAAAACTTGTCATATATTATTATTATTATATTATTGATTTGGAAATTCGCTGAGTACGCAGGTCTGCTGCGACGGGGGTATTAGCGAATTTCCCATAGAGAAAAAGCTATTTTTGTAAAGGCTCATAAAGAAGAAGAAATAACATGGTCTCGAGCTTAAGTCTTGCCATGAGACCTGCGATAATAGCTTCTTCCCTATGGGAAATTCGCTAAAACAAAATAATAAATCGAGTCTAGTATTTCAAAGCATTTTTACTTAGCCGCTCCTTGTGGAATCTGAATATAATAAAGTAAACATTAAACTGAAAATAGTACAAATGAACTAAACTTAGCTACTCAAGTACAATTAACAGCAACACAAAAACTTTAAACTTTAAGATTTAAATTTTTATTTTGTTTTTCGTGGCTATTTTTTCCATTTCTGGTATGATTGGACTTTGGTACAGGGCTGTGGTGGTAAAACAACAATCGATCTCTTCCATCAATAACTGTTATATAGAACAGAGCTACCACCAAAACTCAATGAAAACAGCCTTTAGAACTGAACCAATGTATTACAACTTGAGTTTTGTAAATGTTACATTAGGTGGCCATCAAACGGCAGAAGCAACAGATTGCTGATACAGCATATTTGGCATTACTGTCAGATGGCCGATCCATTCGAAAAGCGGTGATACTTTTACCCAAAGCAACAATTACAAAAGAAGTTTGTAGCTGGAGCTAAACATTACCTTTCCTTCCGTTTTCTGATCCTTGGCCCAAGCTGCCATCACAAAAGGGTCATTCACAGACACACAAACTATTTCAGAGATTCCCTTGGCCTTTATGTTGTCCGCATCACTGATATAACCTGGCAGATGAGTCTGAAAACACAATAAATGTAATCGTATTAAAGTCTAAAGAAACAAATCTGGATATTTTTTTTAATTTTAGGAAAAAAATTAAATACTTCAATTATTCGAAAGGAAAACTTAATTTTTCATGTTAATTTCTTGTTGAAAAGTCTTGAATCTAATATTTCATTTTGTAAAAAATGTTTAACTGTTTATTGTTTCCTTTTCCTGACCGCTTTTTAAATGTATTTTCCCCATATAATATCAGCTGTATAACTCTTGTCAGTATCAGTCCGCTTGGTAAAAAAAGTAACATAAAGATGTTCATTGTAAAATGTTACACAGAAATTAAAAATTATCGTCTATTTCTATTTTACCTTTGATATCAAAAATTTTTGAAAGAGCTATGTATTTAAGATTGGTAAAACATTTGAGTGATAATAATCTCTGCCCAGAACAACACGGTTTTAGACAAGACAAATCTGTCAATACCACTCTAATCACTTTTGTTGAATCATTAATTGAGTCGATGGATGAAAAAAATATACTAACCAGAATTTTTATGGATCTGTCTAAAGCCTTTGACAGCATTTCTCATAGCAAAATTATTGATAAATTAAGTAGTATAGGCGTAAAAAGCTCATATCTAAGTTGGTTTGAAAGTTACCTTAAAAAGTAATAAAACATCAATCAAACTCACAGCCTATCAGGCATGGGGTACCACAAGGGTCAATACTTGGACCTTTATTATTTATTTGCTACATTAGGGATAAGCCAATTAGTCTAAGTAAACTTAGGGACCTAAAAAATCAACTTATACTATATGCAGATGACTCTAATCTTATTATGTCTGCAAAGACTAGCTTGGAAATGGAAATAAATTGATTCACAGAATTAGGTTAACTTCAAGATTTTTCTTTAAACAATCTAATACTAAACTCACAGAAGACTCATTACATTCACTTTACTACAAAACAACACCAAAACAATAATGATTTTAATATTTTTATTGGCGATAATGTAGTAGAAAAGATACATAAATCCAAAATTTTGGGAATCTATATTGACAATCATCTTAGTTGGGACTTGCATTTCGACCATCTTTTAGCAAAAATAAACTCAGAAATTTATGCCTTGAAAAGATTGTATTATCTTTGTAATTTGACAGTCCTAATATGTTTTTTATGCCCATGTGCAGTGCTATAAATCTTATGGAGTTTGCTTGTATGGAGGTACAACCAAACAAAACCTTAATAATTTAATTTTAATTAGTCAAAAAAGAGCCATAAGAGTCATGTTAAATCTCAAATCTGATGAATCTGTGAAGGAGCATTTTATGGACCAAAATATTTTAATCGTCTACAGTTTGTAGATTCTTGAGTGTATTATGTATGTAGAACTAATAAATCCAATTTTACAACACATGAAGACATGCATAGAACATCAGAAAAAAAATAGTCTTACCTCTTTATAACTCTGAGCTAAAAAGAAACCATCCTATGCAACATATTCCAAAAAATATTTAACATACAAAATCAAAACAAGTTCAAAAGTGAACTCAAAAGTTTTTTAAATCAGAAATGATTGTTACTCTTTTGAAGAGTTGTACAGTTTACCCATGTGAATGCTGGTGAGGTACTGAGGTTGCGAATGACAGTTTTAAGGGGCTCGAGATGAACTTGCATTTTAACCCTCCATCGGGCGCTCAAGGAGTTTTCCTCCAGGTTGAGCAAAAATGATTTTTACTGTCCAAACTGATATTTATTTGTTAGTTTTAGTAACGAAATAGAATAGAATAAAATGATTGTTTATCTCTACAAAGTGCAATGATTACAACATTTAAGTTTAAGTCATAAATAAAATATAAAAGCTTTGGTTAAATAAACGGTACCAGTGGACAGACACATACTTTCTCCCTTAAGTAAATTTAAAAAGAAAATCTGTAATAAAACTGGCATGTTCTACAACTGTGTTGTACAAAGTTAATCTAAATATCATTTAATAATTTATTGTTTCAAAAATAACCATCCCATTTCTGAAAATAAAAACAAGAAAGATAAAGTTAAGTTAATTGTTTGAATTATATGGGGGACCCCGCCCCCCGGTAATACAAAGCTTTTTTTGAGTTGGTTTTGTTGAGTGGTTTGACCTTAGACTTTATACCAAGTTTCATGGAAAACAGTTAAAAAATAAGGAAGAAATTGATTTTTAATATTCTCCATAAGAATAACATTGGGCGCTTTCAGGCAACGTACTGCGTTTATTATGGACAGTAAATTTAACTTTTCTCGGGAACCGTTAGTCGTAGACAAATAATTCAAAATACTAATTTATTTCGTTTTTTTAAGCTGGTTTCAATGGTGCCAGTCAAGTTATACTTTACATTTTATTGTATTCGCTGAAAATTTAAAAATTTGTTTTTTGACATTTAAAAGCCCATAACTGTTGAACCGTAATTTTTACAGACATGCGAGTGGTGTCAAATTACTAAGTACTCTGTGCACTATAAACTATCGAATTTTAATCAAAATCGTTAGAGCCGCTTTTGAGAAATTTGGATTTTTCAAGTTTTTAAGGGTTTTTAGGGGCGAACTCTTAAAAATCAAAAATTCCAAAAAATAAAAAAAGGAGATACAGTGAATATATACATACGTTCCAAATTTCATCTAAATCGGACCAACGGGGTAGGCTGTGGCTCTGTACACATCCAGACACACACACACACACACACACACAGACAGACAAACGGACGGACAGACATCACGTCGTAACCCTTTTTTTTGGATTCAGGGGACCCCAAAACAGATATATCCACTTTCAAAAATTTTGATGAAAATAATACTTTCTCCATATACTACGTATAAGGGGAGAAAGTAATAAATAAATAAACTTGAAATATATAAATACAATGTAAACTTGTCAGGCTGTTCTATTTATTTCCATACATTAGTTGGAAATAAATAGGGCCTCATTAGGCAAAGCCTGTTTAGAGATAAAGTAAAGTAAAGTTCCGTGTAACCTAAAGGTCTAATATTAAGAGTTTTCAGGTCACATTACTGCCTCTAACGTGACCTGACTACTTATGAAGCCAGGACCAACGGCTTAACATGCCTTCCGAAGCACGGTGGCAGTCTGAGAAATTAAATTTCATGTGTCATGACCGGGAATTGAACCCGGGTTTTTGGGTGATAGGCCAGTACTCTACCCACTCAGACTGCCACTGTTTTGAGGTTCCTTCCCATCACTATATACAGTGCAACTCGGTTATTGCGGCCTCGGCCATAACATCAACTCGGATATAACGTCATTTATTTTTAGGTCCCGCCAAACTATATGTATTTACATAGGAAAAAACCTCGGATATATCGTCAGGAAATTCTCAAACCTCATATATAACGTCAAGAAAATCGGGCCGAGATGAAGGCAACATATAGCTAAATAGAGAAAGTTCGGTCGGTGGTGCAACGTGAGGGCTGCGGCTATTATTTAGCTACATTCTATTTTTAGAAACGGCATTTTATTGCTGTCTTACCGCTAACCACCCCAACCCCCATCCTATATCCGCTGTCGCTGGTCATCAAGGTCAGTGTCAGTGACTCACGTCACATCAAAGCACTGTGATGCCGATCGTACGTACCTACAGTTCGTGCAGATATCGTTAGTTCAGTGTATGTCTTTTACAGTTTGCTTTTCGTTATTTTAATTTAAGAATACAGTATTGAAAAATAATGGCAAGTGTTAAGAGAAAGGTTTTGCTGAAGAAAAGGTGTGAGTTATAAGACCGTGTGAGGAGGGACGTAAGATAGCAGACGTGTGTTCGGGCTTGTTTTAGCGAATTTCCCATAGGGAAGTAGCTATTACCGTAGGTCTCATGGCAAGAGTTAAGCCTGGGACCATGTTATTTGGGGATTTTTTTGCGGGTGGGGTTTTTTGCGTTTTTCACATGTAGTTTTTAAATATTTCTTATTTTATATCTCACCATTGGAATCAACCTAAAAAACTACACAATTAAGTTCCTTAAAGTTTTTCTCTATCTCCAATGGTTACCGAGATATTAAAAAATCTAAACACAGTACATTGTATTGTGGGGTTCCAATGTTAATCTTATGGAGGATAGGGAAAAATTAATATCTCCCATATTAATCAATATTTTTGGATTAAACTTGATATTTACCTTCATGTGGTTGATGTATTGTACTTAAAATGCTTCACAATCATAGTTTATGAGTTTATCATGGCAGCAAACCTGCATACTCTTTTCCTATATTAATCATATAGGGAATAGGCAAACTCCTTTATTTATGGACAGATTTTATAAAAGTTGGTATAAATGTTAAGATAAAAATTATTTATGGTAGAAATGACTACTTTCAGTGTTCCTCACAGCAGCTAACCTGCACACTTTTTCCCATGTTAATCTCTCTATGGAGAATAGGCAAATAAGTCTCATGTTTATGGACAGATTTTTATAAAACTTGTCATATATTAATATTATTATATTATTGATTTGGAAATTCGCTGAGTACGCAGATATGCTGCGACGGGGGTATTTTAAAATCAAACCAACAGTTGAATTCACTAAGCCGAACTTCATTGCAATATTTTCAAATTCGATTTTTATATAGTAGAGTAGTTCAGTCAGTCATAAACATAAACTTACGGTGTATTTCAAATTACCTTCATTAAATGTCTTAATTTCATGTAAAAAATGTGTTTCCCTATTTTTCCTTGGTTTTAAATTAAAATTATGTAACCTCTTTTATAGCGTCACTCTGATATAGCGTCATTAATTGTGTGGTCCCTTCAATGACGTTATAACCAAGTTCCACTGTATTACAAAGGCAATCAGAAAAAAAACAATAAATACAAAATGAAATTAAAATCTTCGGTCATTTTCAACAAATTAAAAGAATTATACCAAAAATAAAATCTAACACTTACTATACCATAAAAATTATTTAGCATAACAAACAAATAAAAACACAATAAAAAATACAATTATCCTACATGTAAACTTTGAAACTAAAAACAAAAAAATAAATCTTAAGGTTTGGCAATTATAACAATAAATAATAGTATCAACAATAATATATGAAATAATTTTAATAACTTATTGATAAATCTCAAATAAAAATCAACACTATTCTGTTGGCTGAAACATTCCCTTAATTTCTTTAAAACCCCTCTTTTGCTGCTTGATAATTTGATTGCATCAGATAGCATAATATAGATTTTTGGTGCAGTGAAACTATAGGATCTGATAAAAAATGAATTATTTGGTTAGGGGACTAAAATTTGGTTTCTATTTCTGAGTTTTTCTCTGTATTTATTTTCATTACCAGGAATGTTTACAATATTTTTATAAAACAATTTTGAAACTTTGTAAATATATGTGTAATTTAATGGAGGAATTTATTGAATCATAAAAAGTGGTTGAGATGGTTCAAATCTTTTTTTATATGAAATGATTCTTAAAATTTGTTTTTGTTGTATAAATATGAAGAATTATAAGTGTTACCCCAAAAAACAATTCCATATTCAATTATACTGTGCACTAAAGAAAAATAAAGAGAACTCAAAACTTGACTGTAACTTAGATTTTTCAAAAAATAAAAGTAACGTATTACATGGTTTATTTGATTTTTTAACTTTTGAGTATGAATTTTCCAACCAAGTTCACCATCAACATACAATCCCAAATACTTAATATATTCAGCTTGACCAACCACACCACAATTAAATTTATAAACTGTGCTCCTAGCTTGACAGTTAGCACATTTGTAATTGATACTTACATCAAATTTATAATGTTTTTTAAACTAAAATTTATATACTGTATCTGGTTTTTCCACACTTAACATCAAGCAGTTCAGCAGTTCACCAAATAATTCATTTTTTATCAGATCCTATAGTTTCACTGCACCAAAAATCTCAATCATGGTTTATTGCCAATTGAACCGAATTTTCCCTAATGTAAGAAAAAGCTGTATGATCAGCTAAAGTTAGATTTCCATTGAATTGCCCTCACACAGATCATTGATTTAAATTATAAATAAAATTGCTCCCAAAACAGAACCCTGTGGTACCCCACTTTGTATATCTCCCATTTAACTGAAGACTGAATTTATCTGAACACACTTTTTTCTATTGATTGAATAAATAACTTCTGAACCATTCGATGACAGTCCCCCTTATTCCATAGTTGTGCTATTTTTCCAATAAAATGGAATGATCAACGGTATCAAATGCTTTGTTATGTTGAGAAAAAGACCACTTACACACTTACTTTCATTTAAACCACTATATATATATCAGTAATGAAATTTAATATATCATCTTCTGTATTAATACCAGTTCTAAATCCAAATTGTTTGTTACTGAAAAAGGATGTATTTTCTAAAGAAGTAATCAATTTATGCTTCATCAACTTCTCAAATATTTTAGAGAAGCTAGATAACAAATAAAAAGGTCTGTAATTGTTGCACTGGATTTTTAAACCATTTTTGAAAATGGAAACGACTACAGTTGGCATTTGATAATCCGACACTTATGGGACCGGGAGTGTGTCGGATTACTAAAAACTTAATTTCATGCACAACCCTAACTGTAGATTTAAGAAAAGTAACGTATACTGATGTTTATTATTAAGTACCTTAATTCTATTTATTAATGGTTCAAATAAACAATTCACAAAGTCTTTTTTACAGAAAACTACTTAATGAATACAAAATACTGTATAATATTTACTATAAACATAACTAATACACAACACACACATAACATAACTATAAAACAGTTATAATGTATAGGCATAACGTGAAACATAACCTACATTCTAAATTCAATAAGGCCTACCTGCAATACAGTACTGAACACAAGTTTAAACATTAAAAAAGTCTGTGATTGTCTTCTGTTTTTTCTTATGTAGACTGTCTGTCATGGCTTTTTCTTGTATTTCTTACAACATCAAAATATTGTTACAATCGAGCTCTTGTTCTTCACACCAGCATATTAAAGTATTTGCAGCCGACATGGCTTCGTCACAGCCGACTGTGTGTTTAGATTCTGCTGCCTCCTCAATTATGTTGTCTTGATTAGAAGTGATTTCTTGTAGAATTTCTTCATCTGTTAGGTCAGCATTCAGGTTGTCTTCTATGATCCATCTTCTTAGATCTTCCAAAGATTCTTTTGGAACATGAACATTGTCGCAAAGATTTAGAGTATCCTCTACAACTTCATTGTTATTTTGGGCTTTGTCATTTCCGTCATATTTCTTTTGGAGAAGTGGATTTTCTGGCCAAATATTTTTCCAGGATTTGATTAGAGTTGTCGGTTTCACTTGTTGCCATGCAAATGCTGCATTGATAACGGCATCCTTAATGTTAAACTTCTTCAAAAGTGACGTGATGTCTGCATCAGGTTGGCTGACGATGTCCATAATTAGGCACTTTTTATATATTGTTTTTAATATCTTGATAACATTTTGATCCATAGGCTGAATCAACGCAGTTGTATTTTTTGGCAAATACATTACCTCTATGTGACCATCAGGTGTCTTAACTCTTAATTCGTCCATATCTGGATGACCAGGAGCGTTATCTAGCAGTAGAAGAGCTTTTATTGGGAGATTTTTACCCTTCAAGTGGCTTTTAACCTCAGTCACAAAATGGTTCTCAAACCAGTCATGAAACACTTCTTGAGTTACCCATGCACGGCTTTGATTCATGTAAACCACTGGAAATGATTCGATTTTTGTGTTTTTAAAGGCCCGGGGATTCTTGGCCTTACCCACAGCTAGTAATTTTAACATATGACTACCAGCACCATTTGCACAAACCATTAACACTTAAAACGAAACATCGGTCAAATTGACCGATCGGTAATTTTACTACGTAATAGTGGCTAAACTGCTTGACCTTGACGGCTGTCACCTCCAGTACCTTCCCCCTAAACCCCTCTCCGTAATATTTGGTCATTTCCAACTAGTTGGTGCGACGTTGTCGTACGTATTAGACGAATTGTGTGAATACGGTCGGTCAGATTTACCGCGTGTTTCGCTTACCGGCTGGCAATCGTCGGTCTAATATACCTTGTATTATACCTGTACATATACCTTGTACAGTCGGTAAAAGGCTGTGGTAAAACGCAACAAACAAAAGAACACCTGCTAGAAATAAAATAACAGCTATATTACCCGCTATGAGACCACCAGCTCTGGCCTTGGGCAACAATCCTATACGGATTTTTCCCTAGGTCAGAGCTGGTCGTCTTGAAGAGTTTGGAGTTTCATTTTTTCCTGTCACATGATCTTTGCGTAATGAATATTATTCATCATAAAATGTTGTAAAACATCATTTGATACTCATGTGATTGCCAAGTGATACATACAAACAATAATAAACACACTAAACACTAATAAAACACAGTGACGGTGAAATTGACCGTATGTTACTCTTAGCGTTTTAAAAATTGTGTTTCGTTATAAGTGTTAATGTGATTCCTTCTTTTTGAAGTTTTCTCCCAGAAACTTTTTTTTCATCCCTTAACACAAATGTTTTTGTTGGAAGTTGCCGCAAATTCAGACCGGTTTCATCGGCATGATACACCTGATCTGGCGTAAGGCCTAGTTGACAGATTTTGGAGTTTAGATTTGTTATAAAACTAGAAATTTCTGACTGATCAGCAGATAATTTCTCTCCGCTCATCTGTAAGAAACGAATACCGTGTTGCTTTTTGAAATTTTCAAACCAGCCAACACTGGCACGAAAACCATCTGTTTTGGTGATTTCGTGATAAAAATACTTTGCTTTTTCTTTTAAAATATCTCCGGAAATCGGGGCATGTCTGTTTCTTTGCTGTTTGAACCATGCATATAGAGCTTCCTCAACTTGAGGATATTCGCTCGTCTTAAGGGTTTTCCTCTTAGATTCATCTTCAACAGATTTTACAAACCTTTCAATTTTTTCTCTACTTTTCAAAATGTCATAGACTGTTGGTCGACCAACGGTCTATGACATTTTGAAAAGCTCCTCCTGAAAAATCGCCTCCGCATACTGCTCAACCTCTCTGCAGGGATGATCGGGAAAGAGGGAATTAACGATGTTTTCCATCGTTGGTGGGTTGAAGACAGGACACGCTGTTTTGGCACAAAGCTTACGCAAAACGAGTCTGTACCCGAGGCCCCAGGGATCAAGGTTAACGTCCCTCCTCAATTCTTCCCACTTCTCCCTCTTCCTGCGGCGGATAGCTCTCTTCAGGGTAATTCTTGCCTCCCTGAATTCCAGAGCAGCTGGAGCAGCAGCATCTAAGCCTCTCCTCCTGGCTCTGACCAACCCCCGTCTGCAGCGGAGACACGCTCTTCTCAACGTCGCAATCTCGTTCATCCACCAATACACTGGCTTTCGTGCCAAACGAGAGGTGTTCTTCCTTGGCATGGAAGAATCACAGGCACGGTGAATGAGGCGCATGGTTGCCTCAGCCAATTCCTCAGCCTGAAAATCGAGCAGTAGCACGTCATCTTTCCCCTCATTGATTCTTGCAGCTGCAGCAGCAGCATTGAGTTTGGCGACATTCCATCTCACTGGACGGCTCGGGAATGGCGGGATTACGGCCTGAGTTCACATCAAAGAGGATATGCTGATGATCGCTGCCCGTGAAATCTTCGACGACTCTCCAGCAAACTAAGCTAACTAAGCTTACTAGACCACTACTTGCTAACATTTTTTTGTAATTATCTATACTACTGTTGTCATCTGGTAAATTAATATTAATATCACCTATCTAAAATAAATTATTTAAATTTCATAAAACGCCATTCTTATCTGTAAAAAAATGCATAAACTTGTTTGAAAAAACTTCCACTGAAATATAATTAAATTGATATATTGCTGTTATAAAAAACATCTGACCACAGAAGGAAACAAGCATGCAATCAGCGGTGTTTGAATTCAATTATATACTATTTACATCTAAAATAGATTTACTTAAATAAACCACAATCCCACCCGCACTATAGTTATCATTACATTTTACATGCATTGTGTAATATAGAATTTCATACAATTGTGTTTCATTGGAACTAATCCAAATTTCCGATAATACGATTACATCAGGTAATAAATCTAAGTTACCTAGTTCCGAAATAAAAAAATCAAAATTTTTCGTAACACTCCTTATATTCTAAAGAATAATAGAGAATGTTTTAGTTACAACCAACTTCGCACACAGCATCCTGACACGAGGGAAGAATTGTAAACATTCCATTTAGACATAGGCTATCTATGATCTCACCTATTTCCCTCAGGGAAGTAAATACAAACATTTTACATACTATACATTTAATTAAAAAATAACAACATACCTACTATTGTTCAACAATTACTGGGATAAATTATACCAAAATATTTAGTTATAAAATATGGAGTATCAAAATATATTATTACTAATCCTAAGTTAAATAATAAGTAAAATAAAACTATGCAAGATCATGCCCTTTTAGGATTATTATTTTGTAAATAAATATAATGCAAGTAAAAGTAAAAAATTGTGAAGAAATATATATATATATATATATATATATATATATAAAACAGAATTGCCGGTACCTTTAATTTATTCTCTAAATTTACTTCCATCCCATCTCATTCCGTTTTGAGCACGCTTACACAATACTACCAAGATCAGCCTGGCAAGTAACCTGAATTACAGTTGAACTGTCCTTACGCAGAATGATCCTTCCTCCACTCACCCACAGATGACAAAAGTTTTGGTCCCTCTTGAGCTGCCTTGCCGCCGCCTTGCAGATGTCAGCGCCTCGTTAATGTAGATGGCCAGGTCCATTGTCATCCGCATGTGACGGGTCGAAAGGTTCCTCTTAACTCGTCGCTTCTGAAGTAACTCCTCCTTGTCTAACCGTCGAACAAATTTAACAATGATTGGGCCCGTGTTTCTTCCCAGACAATGACAAACATCAATCATATTTTCTGTTACATCCATATCCAGGGCTTTGCCAACTTCCTTCACGACACCTAACACGTCTTCATTTGGTTGCATCAGAATTCCGTGAATCTCCACAGCATTTAATCTGGAATCTGTTCCATTTCATCCACACGCCACTCGAGGTCCTGCACTTTTTTTATTCAACTGCTTATTCTCAGTCACTAATTTATCACTTCTAAGCATCTTGTCAATGAAGTATTTTGTTCCTTTACATGGGCAGTGTTTTCTTCAATTTTCTGGCTTAGAAGATCATTTGATTTGTTGAAATTTAGTTCCTGGACTTTCTGGCATTCTAAAATTTCCGTAACTTTTTGCATAATATCTTCAAGGGTTAGCTTACCTTCTTGTACATCCCAGTCAAATCTGAGGCTTTTCCTTCTGGTTACGGCACACAGCAGACACCTCCAAACCACACCTTCGCCGGTGATACAATCCACGTCAGCCCTACCCATTTTCAGGCAACTTACATGAAACTCCATCTTGCAGTCACAACACTGTAGCTCCACATTATTGGATTTAAAAGCCTTCAAACAAACACTGAACTTGCCATGTCACATTATATATATATATATATATATATATAATTTAAATAAAAAAAATCACAATAGTAAAGTACACCACACACAGACGTGTAAATAAATACTACAAAAAATAAAACGAAATCACAAATACGGAGCAAGTAGCTAAAACGTGGTACGAGAATATCAGTTTGCAAGATATCTAGACTGGAGCACTATCAGTTAGATCCGTCTTATCTGAGCGCCCGCTCATTACTGTCTCTCATGTTACAAAAAAATAGTTTTTCATGTTACAACTAAACAATTTTACTAATACGAAACAACTTTTATCATTCTCCATAAAAAATTACTGTTATACAAGTAAAATTCTTGTGATAATACGATGTTATAAATAAAAAAATAAAAGTTATACCAAAATGAGTTAATGTTAAAATACTCAAAGTTAGAACAATCTATATATAAAAAACCTACGTAGGACATTTATAAAATCTATTAAACAATTTTCTTATTCTTCATAATAAAAATGTGCTCCGGGCGCCTTTTTATCACGGAGGTTTTGTCCAGTACGCTACAATGACTCAGATAACATTGATAGTTTTGGGGGAGGGAGGGAACAGAGTATTGCGTCTAGTACTTGGAAGTGAGGTGCAGTGCCCGCTACACTACCGACATCAAGATAAAATAGATTTTTTTTTTAAATAAAAAAGACAGAGGAAACGTCCCGCTTAGCACCCGATTTAGGGTTAATTATTATATTTTTTAAAACCAGATCCGGATAAACTAGAATCTGGATGATTCGGATCCAGATAAACCGGACTTAACTGTACATTTAAATTAAGGTTTTTAGTTTGTTTTCATACAAGAGAGAACTTTTTAATTTTTTTTGTCTCTATAAAGCAATACATACTCCTTCTAGATTATTAGTTTTTAGTTGGTCATAAACTCTTTCAATACATTATTGTTTTGTTATAATTCATACCCAAGATACATAAATTTAATAGATAAGATTTAAAATATTTTAAACATGAAACATCGTAGAATTGCTGCTAGGCCTACTTGAAAACTGTTAGTTAAAAATGAATATAGATCCTACAAGGTGCTGCTTAATCCACATCCTATTCAAGCTAATATCATGGAAAGATATTTAAACACATTTAAGAAAAAAAAAATACAAACCTGGGAACAACCAGGTGTAAAGGCACCAGGGACAGCAAACAGAACAACCTTCTTCCCTTCGCAGATTTGAGAAATGTTCACTTTGTTAGTAGGTGTGTTCTCATACAGCTCCACGCTGGGGATTTTGTCTCCAACCTTGAAAGAAAGATGTACACATTACTTAACCATATATTACAGGGTAAGTTAGGGGGCGAGGGGTTTGCGAGAGCGCCCCAGGCAGAAGCCTATGCCTCACTTCTGGCGTGAGGGGAAGCTGCAAGACCACTGATAAGTGGCCTGTCAGTCTATCAGCTGGCCTTCTGTGCGCCATCTAGACTTGGCCGTCGATAAAGGGCCTATGGACTGGGTTGCAGGGGTTTCACGTAACAACTATGGGGCGTAGTGTAGGTGTACACAGATCGGCCCGGGTTGATTAACGGTGGGCGAGATGTAGGTGTACATTAGACCGGCCACCGCACTGCTTCTGTAACAGGACTGGACACTAAGGAGAGGTGCAACCTTGACAGTTCAAGGTCAATGACATCGTCATACTGCTAACTTGAGATGTTTTGTGGTTTAGGAAATTGGCTGATGATAAACATACGGAACTACCCCAGATGGGTCGCTGCACTGGCAGTCAATCCCACTCCTCTTTGGAGGACATGTCTATGGATTCTTGGGAAGGCGAATCACAGCTGTCAACTAACGTTGCTTTGTTGCAGGAGATGGAGGCATGATCGAGTGAGGTGAATACGGTTGCATGGAGCTCACTCACCGAGAGGTCTCCGCTTGAAAAGAAGGTACTTCCGATGAAGGAGGAAAACTGGAAGATGTTTATGTTTCTGTCCAGGCTCTTCTTGAGACGTCCTCTGTCTGGTGAGTCAGGGGCCGAAACTGTCCCGGCGCTAGGCTCTGGTGGTGAGGGGTCGCCCAAATCCAGTGAGGAAGAACACCTGCGTCCGGCGAAGAGAAGATGCCTCATCAAAGAAAAGAAGATGACTTTTCTCTAGCTGAGTGGAGAAAGGTAACAAAGCCCCCCAAGCGCAATAGGCAATCCGGTGGAGTGCTTCAAGTGGAGGGTTCTAACTCGGGAGTCGGATGCAAGGTACTAGACATGCCTTCAGACCACCTTCACACAGATACGCCTTTGGTAAGTCTTTTTCAGTGGATATTCCACTAAGGATTGACTGGCAAGATAGTGACAGACCTCTTCAACCCTGTGAGTCAGAATGCACGGATGGCTCTAAAGGAAGCAAGAAGCTGGAAGCTGGGATACTGGGGATGCAAGATAAGATAAAGCTCTGTGTTCCTATGGGGGATTACCCCACGATGTTCCAGGCAGAAGTGGCAGCCATCATGGAATGTGCTCTGTTCAACCTCAACAGAGGTGCCAGGAACAGAAAAATTACCATTTTCTAAGATAGTTAAGCCACTCTCAAAGCAATGGACTCCTGTACCTTCGACTCAAAGATCGTTCATGAATGCCGCAACACGGAGTCTTCTCTTGGTAGTCAAAACTACGTTACCCTGCTGGGTCCCAGGACACTCAGGTTTTATGGGTAATGAAACAGCGGATCGTCTGGCGAACGTTGGCGCTTCGATTCCATTCGTAGGCCCACAACCCTTTTGCGGCATCTCCAGGACACTGTGGATCGAGAAATCAACAATATATGAGTGTCACTGCAGAAGATGAGCGGAGCTTCCCCTTAGAGTAAGCATTCTGTCTCTCATTTCTCCCTCTTCGAGTATCGCAGAGGACCTTCTACGGTTAGGTAGGTCCAAACTCAGACTCATTGTAGGTCTCATCACGGGACACGGACATATGAGGAAACATCTTGAGCAATTACAGAGATGACTCTGGAGACCCAATCTACAGGAAGTGTGGGCTGTTCGAGGAGACTGCCGATCATCTGCTGTATGACTGCACTGGGCATGCTGAGGTAAGGGCTGCCACTCTTGGCATTATGGAGAGGGGTAGTCACCTTCCCTGGGAGGAGCTAGTCAGGAGACTACGGCAGTTCATCAGGCTTTTAAGCCTGGAAGATCCATGAGACACTCAACAAAAGGGGTGCGCAAAAAGCCTATAGCTGTCGTGCTACAGGAACACTGCTCCGCTCCTTTGTGTAATTCAGTTATTCAGGGTAAGTTAAATGAAGTAATTTATCTGCCAGATATCTGGGAAAGATTCATCAAAATTCCTAAAATTAAGATTAAAACTTGTACATAGCCTACGCTAGCTTCTAATTATATTGATGAAATTTAAATGGATGAAAATTCCATACAACTACTTACTAGCGAATTTTCAATACAGAAGAATTAAGTACTATAGCTGTACCATATTATTTATCAGACTGGACCATGGCGTGTCCAGGTACTTGAAGGCCACAAATTGTGGATAGATGTGAGCAGAGGTTGGTGAGTGTAGTGTTTTCTTGTGTGGATTAATGTCCGCACTACGTTAATCCTCAAAGATTAATTCAAGAATAATTAGACCAATTTGTAATTTAGAGGTTCAGACTCCACATTAAACAGTAGATCCTTTAGATATGCCATTGACTGTTGGGCTCTTAATTAACAGTTCTATATAAGGATCATATCAGCCTTAGTCAGTAACAAGTATTTGCACTATGAATTGTTAAAAAAAACTTATTTAGTTTTTCAACAGCAGTTATATATTTTTTAACCTTTACATATTTTTAAGGCATTTCAAAAATTTTAAGTACATAATTGTGGCCATATGGGTTAAAAACTGGTATAGGAGTCTCTCAGACCGAGGTTTTCCAGTACGAGTGTTAAAAAAAACTCACACACACACACACTTATATATACACGACACGTGTGTGTGAGTGTACATACACTCACACACAGGAGTTTACAAACACATGTTTGTAAACTCGTTAAAATTGTCCGATCAAGACCAAATTTGGTAGAGATGTGTATTCCTACATTTACTCGGACGAGTTTGTGATCTAAATCAAAACGGGTAGAACGGGGGAATGTTCGGGGGAACGGGTTTAGTACCCTACCCAAAAATATTTTTTTCGTTTTCCATATGTAATTTTTAAAGATTTTATATTTTATCTTGTACCATTAGAATCAGATAAAAAACCCCGTTGTAGATGACCTGCGTAATCAGCGAATTTCCAAATCAATAATATAATAGTAATAATATATGTCAGGTTTTATCAATATCTATTGATAAATATATGAGTTAGTTATTTGTCTATTCTCCATTAGATTAATATGGAAAGGAGTATGCAGGTTTACCGCTGTGAGGAACACTGAAAGTATGCATTTATAGCATAAAAAATTTTTATTTTGACAATTTATATCGACTTTCATCAACATCTGTCCATAAATAAAGGAGTTTTCTTATTTTCCTTATGAATAACATGGGAAAAGAGTATGCAGGTTAGCTGCCATGATAAAGACATAAACTATGATTTTTCCAACATAAATGGATGGATCTCAACCTAGCTAAATATCAAGTTCCATCCAAAAATGTTGATTGGTAAGTGAAATGTTAATTTTCATTATCCTCTATAAAATTACATCGGAGCTCTTAATTACAACGTACTGTGTTTAGATTTTTTAACATCTCGGTAACCATTGACGAAAGAGAAAAACATTAAGGAACTAAATTGTGTAGTTTTTTAAGCTATTTTTTTTGGTTGAAGATAAAATTTAAAAACTTTTAAACTACATATAAAAAATGAAAAACCCAATTTTTGAGGACAAACCCCCCCCCCAAAATACCTGTTCCGATTGATATGTCTGGTTTACGAACTCGTCCGAGCAAATGTAGGAATACGTCTCCACCAAATTAGGTCTCAATCGGACCATTTTTACGAGAGTTATCGTGTTCACAGACACATACATACATATATATATAAATTTTAAAGACTATTGTTTTTGATCTCTGGACACCTAAAGAAGAAAAAATAACATGGTCCCGGGCTTAAGTCTTGCCATGAGACCAACGGTAATAGCTTCTTCCCTATGGGAAATTCGCTAAAATATCTTTGTTACACTTTTTTAGATATTCAAAATGTAAGTAGCCACCATTGTTACATATGTGTCAGTGAAAAACATCTTTAAAACCTACAAACTGCTGTGGGTGCAACTATCACTTATTTGTGTTCATATCGTAATTACCAAACCTGGTCTTTGGTAATAGTTGTGGCGAGCATATTAAAAACATTGAGAGACATGACTATGCAGGGTTTCAGCCCTTGCTATGTTAAATCTGTTATGTTTTTTAAAGTATGTTTGCTCGCCACAATGTGTGGTCCTATTTATTGTCTTTTTAGGCCTAGGCCTATTTTGTCTCTTTAGTAGAAAAAGGCCTAGGCCCAGTTTCATTTATTAAGGAAAACAAAATGGGCTACAATTGATTGATTGATGGGCTCCAATGATTGGAATACCCCAATCATTGTAGGCCTAAAAAATGTAGACTTGTCAATGTATGTATCATTTGTGTTAAATGGTTAGTAAACATCTTATATCTTATTAAAAAAAGAAAAACTCATTATAAGGATTTTAACCTCATCATTTAAAAATAATATGTAGCAAAACGATGCTTTCCAGACCAAGATAGGATTATGATTTGTAATAGATATTGGCATAACAGGAGGCTTTCGGAAAAATATTGAACTGTTCAACCCAAACTAACCTAAATCGATACGTAGAATTTCTTTAATGAATTGCATTGTGATAACATTCTACGTAATCTTGTCTACATATACAATAATTAATTTACCTTGATAGGCATATTTAATCTGGAAGTGGTATGCAGCGTCCGAAGTGTTTCTGAAGACAGTAATCTACTGACTGCGACGTCGGTAAGCACGCCAACTAACGGCTTTCTGAACATCGATTGCATCTTGTCGGCGGTCGGAGAGCACTCGGGTTCAGGTTAGGTACCAAACAAATGGCGACTTTATGACCTTGAAGATGAGTTAGTTGCTCTTCAAGGTTAAAGCTCAGGATTTATGTAATGTCAAAATATTGTAAAGAACTCAAATACCACCTTAATAAACTACAATTCGCGCTTTTCACGCCTTGTATACCGGTATTAATTTGAATAAATATTTTCCATCAGTATTCAGATTTAAATATTTTTGACAATGGTTTAATGTAAAATTACCAGAAAAAGAATAACTTAGAGATTCCAAAATGTTTGTGTGAACTGAGAAGGTGTAAGTATTTATTAAATTAGTCTAAACACAAGGTTCCAGGGAATTTAATTTGTTTTAGTCTTATTCACCTCCTAATCACACAGATAAGAAGTTGAATAAGATAGTTTAGGAACCTAAATAAATTTCCAAAACTGTCACCTTAAATACTTTTAATTATTTGTGTTAAAGGGAGGAATTCCCTTGTAGAATATCAGTATACCATCAACTAATTTTTAAAATTTATATTGGGTAACATGAACATATTAGCAAAATTTACGAATATACATTATCACATGTAAAACGTATCATAAAAATTAATTGAAAATGTTACTTTATATTTGTATTCTATAAGAATAACATTAGCCAGTTTTAAATATGTAGTATTATTTTTGGTAGAACCCCAAAACCTTCTTAATGGAAAGGTCCGTAACTTTTGAAGTGAAAACCTGTACTGGTAAAGAGTAATTTTATTCTTGATGGATTTTGTTTTTATTTAACAAAATGTAGTTTTTATTGAAAAATAGTTGTACTAATAATACTTTTATATACTGCTCTTTTAGACTGTCCACAGACTTTCTCTTTTAGTTTGGAACCTAACTAATATGAGTTTTTGTGATTCTATTCTAGTAAAAAATGACCCAAGATGAAATTACTTAATTGATTACTTCATTAATTGATAAAAAAACATTTTTACTGGAATTTACAATTTAAAAAAGGGATGTTGACATTCGACCAGGAAAATATTAACAAAGTAGAAATACATCCATTATAACCCTATTGGGTCTATTTTCATAACAAATAGTATGTGGTCTCAGTGGATTGTTGATGTATTTATATAATACTGTTTTCAGGCTAGTTGAAGATTTTTATTGGGAATATTTTATCATTTTCATGCAAATGGAATCTGAACTGGGTATCGATATTGATCTATATTCAGCTTGTAATCTGGGGGATGAAGGCATTGTAGAAGGAATTTTAAAAAGGTAAAACTTAAATATATTTTTTAAATACTGCATCTTTTTATAGTCTGTAGCCCAATAATTTATTTCTGTGTTCTATAATAAATTGGAGTTATGTTGTATCACTGCTGTAACAAATAACACCCATTGAGATTTAAGAGATAGACAAAGTTTTGTATAGAATCAGCTTCAACTATGTTAGGCTTTTATTGCCTACTACCTTTTAGTATAGAAACCATGGTTTGTATACTAAATGCTACTACTTAATTCAAAGCAATAGCAGAAAAAATTAAAAAATGACAATATTTACACTGTTTATTTATTTACAGTACTTCTCTTTGGGAAATAGCTTAGATCAAATGGATACCCAAAGGGAATGTTTTTAGTTCCTCTAAACAGTTGTTCTCATAACCATTTTACATCATTTCCATTAAACTTTTTACATCTCGCTTATTGCTCACACCCACATCTAAGAGCTTTTTTTGACATATCCATGTCAAAAATAAACTATATCAGTGGACTGATACATACTTTCTCCCTTGAGTAAAATTATCAGAAATGAAACTATATTCTTGACAGTTTATCTAAATATCATTTGATAATTTATTGTTTCAAAAATAATCATACAATTTATGAAAATAACAAGAGAAACAAAGATAAATAACTGTTAGAATTTTATGGGGAGGGGGAGAAATCCTCCCCACAACCAGAAATTCTAAGCTTTTTGGAGTGGGTTTTGATGAATGATGTGACCTTACGCTGCATACCAAAATTTCATGAAAAATGGTTGGGAAATAAGGAAGAAATTGATTTTTTCATATTCTCCATAAGTATAACATTGGGCGCTCTCAGACAACAGCGTTTTTAATAAACAGTAAATTCAACTTATCTCTGGAACTGTTAGTCATATACAAATAATTCAGAATACTAATTTATTTAGTTTTTCAACCTAGTTTTAATAATATTAGTGATAATACTTATCTTCATTGATTTCGTGGAAAACTTAAAAGAAGATTTAAAATCCCATAACTTTTGAACTGTCATTTGTACAGACATGCGGATAGTGTCATTTTATTTACCAGCTTGTCTGTAAAAACTACGGTTCAAAATTTGTTGGTTTTTAAATTTCAAAAAAAATAATTTTTCAAGTTTTTCACATAAATAATTAAGGTTGGTTATAATTTGACTATCACCATTAAAACCGACTTAAAAAACTAAACAAATTAGTATTTTCAATCATTAGTCTATGTCTAACGGTTCCAGAGAAAAGTTAAATTTAATATCCCCTAGGTAAATTCAGTACACATGTTGTCTGAGAGTGCCCAAAGTTATTCTAATGAAGAATATTAAAAAATCAATTTACCCCTTATTTCTAACTGTTTCCACGAAACTTGGTATGCAGTGTAAGGTCAAATCACCCAAAACAACCCACTCAAGAAAGTTAAAAAACCATAAGGGGGGTGGTATATGCTCCAAACCATTTCTAACTATTAATTTAACTTGTTTTCTCTTGTTGTTTGTTAAGAAATTGGATGATTATTTTTTAAACAATTTAAATATCATAATTTAAATGATATTTACATTAATTTTAAAGAAGGTTGTAGTTTTGTAGTTTGATTAATGGAGAAAGTATGCGTCAGTCCACTGATACCTTTTAGGGAATCGTTTGAAACAATTATTAAAGAGGTATCATCTGCGTAAAACACTGATTTGTGTGGAAGGTTTGAAGGAAGGACATTTATTACAATAAGAAAAAGAAAAGGTCCATGGATTGATCCTTGGGACACACCAGCTGTAGTAGACTTAACATTCTATTGTTTGCAAAGACCATTTCGTTGCCTGTTGGTAGATATGACCTAAATAATTCTTATATTTTTCCTTTAACACCATAATAGGTAAGCTTTTCTATTACCAGGTTGTGAGAAACACAATCAATGGTTTTACTTAAATCTAATAAGGTTAATTCTAAAAAGGAGTTTGACTAAAAAACATCCTAAATATCATAACCAACATCAGATCAACAGTAGATGGGCATGGTTTAAAACCAAATTAAACACCAGTTAGCATATTGTTTTGATAAAAGATACCTGCTAATTTGATTATTAATACAAAACTCAATGACTTTAGCAAACACAGATACCAAGGAGATTGGTCTATAGAAGGACATATTGGATCCCCTTTCTTAAGTATGGGTACCACCCTTGTGAGTTTCAAGGTGTGTGTGTGTGTGTGTGTGTGTGTGTGTGTGTGAGTTTTGAATGTGAGTAAGTATGATAATTTAAATAGAGTTTTTGATATGTAGTTTTGTTACTGACAATGATTAGCTGATTCATTTGCAGTTCAAATGGGTGGAGTTAGAGGTTACACCTTGGGAGGCCACAGAGTTAATTTTCAAGTCCAAGTTTTTTGTCACAATATAGCCTAAAATAGAGAAAAAGAACAACTTATCACAGTAAAACTCATCAAATTATATGTGTCAAATAAAAAATTATAATAGAACAGTTAAAATTGGTTATAACAATTCAAAAACTTTTAAGAGGTCTGGGGGGCATTGCCCCACATGCTCCCTTTAATTCCGCCCATCCAGGATCATTAATTAAATACCCCAATGGTCAAAGAAAACTAGGTACGGTATCAAATCATCACAAAATTGCATCAAGATTTTGCTCAGGATGGAACTACCTTTAATTCCGCCCATCCAAGATTATTAATTAAATAGCACTATGATCAAAGGAAACTAGGTAGGTACGGTATCAATCATCACAAAATTGCATCAATATTTTGCTCAGGATAGAACGACCTTCAGTTTAAGAAGTGCATAATGAAATAATCACCGAACCACCATATTAGGTTGCGTTGCTTGTTTTATTGAACTGTATATTATTCAGATATAAAATAATCATATTAACCTAAAACACATAACAGTGATATTGCCAAAAACCATACAGAATAGCTCAAAATTAATTAATTTAAATTTCCAGTTTCCTAATTGTATAATTTAAGTTAGTGTTTGTGGATTCCACATTCTATCTGATGTTTAATTTTGTAATTGGAACTTTACTTCTATGTTGTGGCAAGTTAGTTTATCTTTCTATTTGCATGTTGGTGGGTATTAGGGTATTAAATGACAAAATCTCCCTCAGGTCCCAAGATACCAAGTAATATGGTACTGAAACTTTGTTATTGTGTGGGTTTTATTAACTAATTTCCCATAGGGAAGATGTTATTACCTTATGTCTGGATTTTTCAAACTTGTCCAAGTAAATGTAGCAATACAAGTTTGTACCAAATTTGGTCTCGATCGGACCATTTTTAGGAGAGTTACCGCGTTCACAGACACACATATATATACATAAATAAATATATATATATATTATAATGATATATAAATTTGAACGACTATAAGGGATCTACGGTAGTAGCTTCTTCTCTATGGGAAATTCGCTAAAACATGGTATATGGTCAGAACTCCTTTATTTATGGACAGACATTGATGAAACTTGGTATAATTGTCGAAATAAAAATTATTTATGTTAGAAATGCCTACTTTCTGTGTTCCTCACAACGGCAAACCTGCATGCTCTTTCCCATGTTAATGTTACGGAGAATAGGCAAATACATCAAATCAACAAATTTATCAACAGGTAATTGATCAATCTTGTCATAATTGTATTATTATTGCCATATTATTGAGGTGGAAATTCGTTGAGTACGCAGGTCTGCTGCGACGGGGTATTTGAGCATCTAACCCTGGCTAGTTTTATTGGTCACAGTAAACTTTTTGGTCATGATAGAATTTTTTAAAACATAGTTTTAACTATTTCATAGTCAATAAGGTATATTGCAAGTAAAAAATAAAATACGAAGTATCACCATTTTCAGATGAATGAATAAATAAATACCGTATAACAATCAACCCATCAATATGTATTGCACATATTAATAAAGATTTTAGTTTTATGAAAAAGCTTTGATGTCACAGGTGAGCTAAACATGTGTTTAGTTGTGCTTGCCACTGCAGGAAGTCTTGGTCGATCCAAGACTTTCAAGTACATCGTCCACTTTATTGGCCAGGTTTGGAGTGCTTCTTTGAAGGTCTTGACTAAGTTTTTTTTAATAGTTTTAAGTCCGGTAGACTATTGAAGAGCATTACTCCTTTATACATGAGGGATTCTTTTCTGCCAGGGTCAGTCAATGTTGGTCGAACAGGGAGTTGGTTCCATGTCTGGTGTTGTATCGATGCCTGTTATCAGTTATTGGTTGCTGCAATTTTATGGCAAAGAAAATTGTCTATTGAATGTAGAATCCTACAACTTTCATGATCCAAGCTTCGGAATGTCTCATGACATGACACAAGATGTTCCCAGTCCTTTTAAAAGGACTGGCAACATCTAAGCAATAATTATTGCTCGGATTACTCATTTTTGAACAATTATGCAACACCCATTCATTGAAGTTTCATAGCTATAGCTCCTCCCAACGCTATTATGCATTTTAGAGAGTTCTCAAATAGTGGGCTAAAACATTTCTTTGTTTGGTTGCTGTTTCTTGTTAAAAATAATATTAATCTAATAATAATAATCTAAAAATAATAATGAATTCCAATTTCATAAACTACAAGTAAGTTTGTTTACAAAAAAAATCTAATAACAATTAACAATCATATGACTTTATAGCCATATGTCATCTCCCTTCTTCACTTAAAAGTCAAGTCTTTTGGGAGGATTAGCTCTTCGTGATAACTTTCTTGACTTTTTTCTTCGTCTTTAACTCCATTTCCAGCTTTACTTTCGTTCACTTTACTTGCTCTTGCCGGTTCTTCAACGTCATAAAATCGTTTCTTCAAAAACCAGGAGTTCCTTCAATAAATATTCCCATTTGAAGTTTCTATAAGGTATGATCTGGGCTCCAGACCTTTTCTTATGACTGTAGCTGGCTGCCAGTCTCTATGTTCTTTTCTATATAGTACTCTTTCACCTTCTTCAAATTCTAAGTTGTTCTTTTTAGTTCTGTTACTATATTGTCTGGATTTTTCCCGAATATTTTTCAATTCATTTTGAACATTTTGAACTATTTTAGGTTGCAGAATTTTATTTGTGCTAGGGAGCAGTGTCTTGTTCTGCGCCCCATTAGTCTTTGAGTTGGAGATCCAAGATTTTTCCTGAGTATATTGCCACTCTTCTTCAAAGTTTTTGAACTCCAATGAATTGAACTGAGTACCTCCATCTGTTAGTAAACGTTTCAGGAATTCCATGTACTGAAAACCACTTTTTGAGTTCAGTAATAACATTTGAAGATATTGTAGATTTTAACTCAACAATGTCATAAAAACCAGAGTAGGAATCCGCAACAACAAGATAATCTTTACCGTATAGGTGACAAATGTTAGTTCCTATTTCCATCCACGGTCTAGTTGATATTTCTTGCTGTAATAATATTTCCTCTTTATTATCTTTTTGCAGTTTTGAGCATATTTTGCAGTTAACATAATTTTTGATTTCGTTCGTCATGTTAGGCCAGAACACGTATTCTCGAGCAAAATTGAGTGAGTCTTGTATTCCATCTTGTCCTAGGTGAATCTGTTTTAGTGTAAGTGGATGAAGATGCATGGGAAGTAATATTTTTCCCCTTTAAAAATTATATTTTCATGAACAGCTAGTTCATCCCGATAATTCCAATACTTGTGTAGCTCTTCTGGCAATTCAGATTTTTCTTCAGGCCAACCACTTACAATGATGTGCTTAAGTTTGGAAAGTTCAGCTTCTTTTTCTGTGAGATGTTGAGCCTCCTTAAGTTTTTCTCTTGGCATGGATATTACCAAGTTACTGCAAAAGAAAGTTCTTCTTCAGGGGTAGCCTGATTTATGCAGTCTCTACTCAGTGTGTCCGGAATGTATAATTCTGTTCCTTTCTTATAAACAAGTCTTGGATTGTAGGGTATTATCTCCATAATGATCCGCCTAACTCATGGAGGGGTGTCATGCAAAGGTTTTTTAAAGATTGATTCAAGAGGCTTATGGTCTATTTCGACTACCAGACCTTGTGATCCCCATACATATTCGTGAAACTTCTTACATGCAACTGAAATTGCTAGAGCCTGTTTCTCTAACTGGCTATAACTTTGCTGTGTTTTAGTTAGAGACTTGAAAGAATATGCTACTGGCCGATTTTCCTGTAGGAGCACTGATGCAACAGAATGTGAGCTTGCATCAACTGATAATGTTATGGGAAGTTTTGGGTCAAAGTAACGTAGCAAAGGAGGGGACGCAAGAGCTTCATTTAGCTTTTTGTATGCTTTCTTATGATCAAAATCCCAAACCCAGGCTATTCCTTTGGCCAGAAGTTTGTGCAAAGACTCTGTCAACTTTGAAAAGTTATTAATGAATTTACCTAAGTAAGTTACCATGCCAAGATATCGCTGTAGCTCGGCTACATTTGATGGCTGTTTTAGATTTTGTATAGCTTCAATCTTAGTGGGATCTGGAAGGAGGCTATTTCCAGAAACTGTGTGTCCCAAGAATTTGATTTCTTGTGCTTTGAAAATATATTTGTCTTTGTTGAGCTTAAGACCTGCTACATTGAGAGCAGAGAAAACTTCGGAAGTCCTTTTTTCCAGAATATCAATGGTCGAGCCATGAATAAGAATGAAATATTTCGGGAGCAGAGGCTATGCCGAACGGCATCCTTAAGTAGCTTCCCTAAGGCGTGTAAAAAGTTAAATATTTAGACGTACACTCAGATACCTTAATTTGCCAAAATCCTTTTCTGCAATCTAAGAGTGTGAAAAATTTGGACCCATTTAACCTAGATGCTATTTCTTCTAAAGTTTGAAGTGGGTGATGGCGACGTCTAATATTTTTGTTCGAATCGGTTGGATCTAAGCAGATTCGGACCTTGTTTTTTTTGGCGTACAACAACCATGGGGGATACTACAGGAATAGGTTCAGTTACAGGTTTAATAACACCTAACTCTACCATGTAATCGAGCTCATGCTTAACATGTGTTCCCTTAATGCAAAAGAAATTCACCTAGCTGGATGGATTTTAAGTGAAGGATTGTAAACTATATCAATGTCATATTCATAATCGTTCAAACACCCTATCCCATTGAATAGGTTTTCATCAAGATTGCTAGCGTGTAATTCATGTATCCTTTTAACAAATCCCAATGTCTGACATGAATCTCGACCTAAAATTGCTGGATAATTTCCGTCAACTACAATAAAGTTGACTTTTTGTCACAGTTTTTTAATCGTTTCTACAGTTGCTGTACATTCACCAAGCACCGGTAGCTTGTTATCTGTATAAGAAATCAAATGTTTAATCTTAGAACTATTAATTTCTAAATTACTATTTAATGCAACAGTTTTACCTATTACATTACATTGAGCTCCTGTATCTAATTTGAAAAATACTTCTTGGTTCTTAGGAAGTATAAGGAGTTCAGTTCAATCTCCTGCTTCTTGTTTTCTTTCCTTAGATAAGAAACTAATTAATGTTACCTGGTCTGAGTGTTGAATCGAGTATACTTCACCATGTTCATCGCAGTCCTCAGTTGTTATTGATTTCACTCGTTTTTAGAGACATACCTTAGAGAAGTGGCCAAAGATACCACAGTTAGAGCACTTCTTAAAGCAGGACAAGCTCGAGGGCCATGGCTATATCCGCAGCGACTGCAAGCGAAGGTGTTATCCTCTTGTTTTTTGCTTAATGTCAATTAATTTTTCCTCTTGCTTCTCACCTAAAGTTTCTTTTCCTTTAACTGCATAAATATTGCAGCATTTCTTTTCAGACATTTTAGAAAGCTGAAATTCTACTAATTCAGAAGTCTTACAGATGTTTATCGTCTTTTCAAGCGTCAAACTTTCTTCATGAAATAATTTTTGGCGAGTGTTGTCATGATTGATTCCGCAAACCAGCCTGTCTCGTAATAAGCTGTCTTTCATTGTTCCGTACGAGCATTTATTCGCTTGAATAGATGCTTTAGTTAAGAAATCATTAAAAGTTTCTCCTTTACTTTTATTTAGATTGTTGAAGACAAACCGTTCATATATGACATTTGATTTCTTTTCAAAATATGAATCAAATTTTGCGATTATATCAACCAAGCTAGTAGATTCTTCATCAATATCAAAAGACTCAAAGAGTTCAATTCCATGTTCTCCATAAAAGTAGCTATCATCTGTTTCTCTAATGTACTCTCTTCTTCAAATTGATAGCAGTAGTATACCACTGAAATTGTTTCCGCCATAAATTCCACTTCTTTGTCATTTCACTACCACTGGTAACTAACAGTGGCTTTGGTGGTTTTATGTTGATTGCTAAGTCTTTATTATTCATCTCCTCATTATCATAATCAGTCTTGTCTGTATTAAACTCTCTGAATGGAGAATGTTGTCTTTCTTTATTCTTATTCTTGATTCTTCGTGTCGGCACCATGTTTCTTGTTAAAAATAATATTAATCTTAATAAGATATATCTAATCTAATCTAATCTAACATTAATAAGATAATGGATTCCAATTTAATAAATTACAAGTAAGTTTGCTTACAAAAACAATCTAATAATAATTAACAATCATATGACTTTATAGTCATATGTCAGTTGATTTCGTTGTTTGGTTTTATTTTTCAGCGTATAGGACAGCTGTTCAATTTTTTGCATGGTACGTTTCTGTGATCTTCCCAGGATAAGTTTTGGTCTATATGTAATCCAAGATATTTTTCTTCTGGAACGTTTGGTGGTGTTTTTAATTGCACTAATAATGATGAGTTGAGTTGTTGGGTTTTTGATTAATTCAGCACAAGGTAGTTGAGTTGACAGTATTGTTTTGCCATTTGAGGGTATAGTAAACTTACACTAGCCATAATACCATCTTTGTATGTTTCTTATGTTTTGTAGGTTTTAAGTAAGTAGTCTGTTTGAGAATTAGTGATCAAAAAGAAATATAGTGTTTTGTAAACACTATATGTTCCTATATGAAAAATAGGAACACATACTGATGTAAACTCGCATTAAATTTTAACTTGTGTTTCATGGCATAGGTGTTTGGGTAGGTCAGTGGGAAATCAATATTATTTAATCATCGATCAGACCATTTTTGAGTATTCTATACATGTAGACAACTATTTTGATTTATAAAGTCGATACACTCACTAGATACTCAAATTTACCCACTCTGATTCTAGAGAAGCAACTGATGTAAATGCCAAGAACTCTGGTGGATGGACTCCACTGATGTATGCAAGCTGGGGCTCACACGACAAGTTGGTATCACTATTGCTGAGTTATGGAGCAAGGAAGGAAGAAGTGAACAACGCCAATCAAACCCCTCTCATTGTGGCTGTCAAGGGAGGCTATCTCAATATTGTCAAACTTGTTTACCAGGTAACCTTCCACTTGGCATTTTATATTGTTTTAAATTAAAAAATAATTTATAGGTTCCGGTATCTTGAATGTAAGTAGGCCCCCTACTGGGGCACTGAGTATTGCTCGGTAAAGTGTATAACAAGTATTTAGAAAAATTACTCATCAAAACAGGGGTCTAGTTAAAAATTGTCATTTAGTTAATTAAATCCTTTCAATATTCTTAACCTGTAAGGGGTCACGTCAAAAAAGTTATGTCAGGGGTCGCGCATGGTGCATTCCACCGGTGTAGAAAAAAGCTTACAAAAGTGTGTGAGAAGGCAGATTCCGACTTCTCCAACAATCCCCGTAGCTTTTGGCGCCTCGTCAAAAGATACAATAACCCCCCCAACCAACCAGTACCCCTCCGCATCAACGACACCCTAGTCTCCGATAGCCAAGGCATGTCCGAAGCTTTCAGGGATACTCTCTCCTCTATCCACTCCACCCCCATGCACCCCGACTTTGATGAAACCCACTTCAACTCCATCAACAATACCATAACCCAAAATCCTGATATTTTCACTCCAGCCGACACCATCCCAGACAACCCTCCCGACCACACCTTACTTGCCCCAATCACTTCCCAGGAGATTAACCGGAAACGGCGAAACCTCCGAAACACCGCCCCTGGCCCCGACGGCATATCCAACCTCCTCATCAAACAAGCCCCCCCAGCTTTAATCAATCTCCTGACCACCCTCTTTACCTCCATCCTGCTCCTAGGATACTCTCCTAAATCCTGGAAGCATGCCCACGTCATCCTCTTCCCCAAACCCCACAAAGACCACCGTGACCCAGCCAACTACCGTCCCATCAGCCTTACCTCCACCCTCTCAAAACTCTTTGAGAAAATCCTATCCCAGAGGATCCACCTCCACCTAAACTCCCTGAGCCTCCTTCCGCCCTCCCAAGCCGGTTTTCGCCCTG
This sequence comes from Nephotettix cincticeps, assembly GCA_023375725.1. NCBI lineage: Eukaryota > Metazoa > Arthropoda > Insecta > Hemiptera > Cicadellidae > Nephotettix > Nephotettix cincticeps. The sequence continues at coordinate 73,877,017 of CM041791.1, forward strand.
GGGTAAACATGTACGATCAGCTTCTGCGGGTCGTTACATGCCTCCAGACGAACAACTCCCTTCACAACCCCTCCCTCCTCGGCCTAATGGATGTCCAAAAGGCCTTTGACACCGTGTGGCACAACGGCCTTAGGGCAAAACTCCTTGACCTCCAGCTCCCCGCACCCGTCATAAGGTGGGTTTCCCACTTTATTGACGGGCGCACCGCCCAAGTCCGCTGCCGTGGCTCCCCCTCCACCTCCTTCACCCTGAACGCTGGGGTTCCCCAGGGTTCAGCTATTAGTCCCCTCCTGTACATCCTTTATGTCCGTGACCTCCCCGCCCCCATCCCACGTGGTCCCACCGACACCACCAGTGGCCTGGCTCAGTTCGCTGATGACACGGCTTTCTGGATTTCCCACCGTAACCACAATGTCATAATCCGCCGCATGACCCAAACCCTTTCCGACTACCTATCCTACTGCAACAGGTGGCGTATCCTGATTAACCCTTCCAAACCCCAACTGTGTTTCTTCAACTTCCGTGCCCGTCGCTTCCGTAACTTCCAATCCAAACCAATCTTCCTCAATAATGTCCGCCTCCCACTTACCCAGACCTGTACCTACCTCGGGGTAAAACTTGACTCCCGCCTTACCTTCTCCTCCCACATCCTAGACGCCAAAAAGCGTGCCACTTCCCGTCTCCGTGCCCTCCGGATTTTAAATAACCGCACCTGTCCCTGCTCCACTTCCACCCTAGCAACCCTATACTCATCCATAATCTGCCCAGTTATCACCTACGCCCATCCTCTACTACTTACCACCCCAGACCGACTCCTTTCCAGCCTTGAAGCCACTGAGAGAAGGGCCCTGCGCCTGGTTTCTCATCTCCCTCCCTGGGCCCGTAATGCCTCGGTATAGGAGGCCCACTCCATCCCACCCCTTCGTGACTTCCTTCATCACCTCAACACCAAGTACCTCGACCGAGCCCGAACCTCCGAAATCCTACAACCCTTCTTCGATCCTTATTTCACCGACCGTCCTAGTCTAACTATACACCACCTAGTCAACCTTCCACCATAGCTTAATGTGTCCCTTTTGAAGTAAATTTTAATTACACCAGCCCAAGGTTTTATTTTATCTTATTTATTTTATTTTATTTTAAATTTCACGCCGTCATGAGTTTTTCCATAGATTGTAAACTGCATAGCCTGACCCCCAGCACCCCAATGTAACCACCCCCACATAACCCACACACCGACCATAGACCGGACGCTCGTTCGGGCTAGGGCAAGTACGCCCGGCCTAGTCCACAGCTATGGTTTCCCGATTCCCACTACAGTTTTATAGCCTAACCTAACGCCACCACCTTAAGTTGAATTTATTAATGTTTTTTATGATTCAGATGCATACCCTTGTTTCAGTTCTTAATAGTAATGCCCCTAAAACCCATAGTCCAACCCACCCTATCCACCAACAGACCACAGTCTTGACGATCGTTCGGGTTAGGACACACATGTCCGTCCGGCCTAGTCTATGACTGTGGTTTCCCTATTTCCCTACTCCCGTTCTTCTACTACTTAAATACCTCCTATAAAACAAAGCCAGATATTCGTTTGGGCGTGGGAAACAGATCCCCGCTTTCTTCTGGTCTTTGATATCACCCCCCCCCACCACACCCAGCAAAAATTAAATAAACATAGACCTCCTAAACCCTAACCCTCCCAGCACAAAAATCAAAGCCAGATTTTCATTTGGGCATGGGATGTAAATCCCTGCTTTCTTCTGGTCTTTGATACCAATCCCCTTCCACCCAAACCTACAGATAATAAATAAATAAACTAATCCACCCTAAACCCTATTCCACCCAACACAACAACCAAAGCCAGACATTCGTTCGGTCGAGCGCAACCTGCCCTCGGCTAAGCTCTGGTCTTTGTTCCCGAACCGGAACCATCCATTCACTAACCATAACCACAGTACCCGCAACAAAAACCTAACCTCAAATCCTATCCTTGGCTGAAGAGGACATAGTCCTATAAGAGCCGCAGTGGGCCTTCAGCCCACTGAAACCTCACATCCGTTCCGGGCCCCAAAGTACTCCCTTGCAAGACCCCATAGTCTATCCTGAGAGGAGTACTGGACTGGCCAAGAATCAAAACTGTCTGAAACCTGTCACATAAATAGCTCCTGAACCAATCCAGTGCCACCCCCGCACGCCAATGAGTTCTAGTCTATTTATTAAAATCACTCTGTCAACAGTATCAAATGCTTTTGCCAAATAAATGAAAATCAACAACAGTTTTTACTTTCTCCCCTTATACGTAGTATATGGAGGAAGTACGGTATTGTTTTTGTCAAAATTTTCGAATTTGAGTTGAGGGTGGTTATATCCGTTTTGGGGTCCCCTGAATCCAAAAAAGTGGGTTTGGAGGTGATGTCTGTCCGTCCGTGTGTCTGTCTGTGTGTGTGTGTGTGTGTGTGTGTGTGTGTGTGTGTGTGTGTGTGTGTGTGTCTGGATGTGTACAGTGCCACAGCCTACCCCGTTGGTACGATTTAAATGAAATTTGGCATGTTCGTATATATTCACGGTATCTCCAGGTATTTTTTTCATTTTTTTTAATTTTTTATTTTTAAGGGTAGTTCACCCCTAAAAACTCTTAAAAAACGTGAAAAATCCAAATTTCTCAAAAACGGCTCTAACGATTTTGATTAAAATTTGATAGTTTATACAGTAGTGCACAGAGTACTAAATAATTTGACACCACCCGCATGTCTGTAAAAATGACGGTTCAAAAGTTATGGGTTTTTAAATGTCAGAAAAATCAAATTTTTAAATTTTTAGCGAAAACAATAAACGTAAAGTATAATTTGACTGTCACCATCAAAACCTGCTTAAAAAACTAAACAAATTAGTATTTTGAATTATTTGTCTACAACTAACGGTTCCAGAGAAAAGTTAAATTTAAGGTCCATGATAAACACAGTACGTTGTCTGAAAGTGTCCAACGTTATTCTTATGGAGAATATTAAAATATCAATTTCTTCCTTATTTTTTAACCGTTTTCCATGAAACATGGTACGAAGTGTAAGGTCAAATCACCCAACAGAACCAACTCAAAAAAGCTTGGTATTACCGGTGGGGGGGGTGTTTCCCCCCATACAGTTCGAACAATTAATTTCACTTTGCCTCTCTTGTTTTTATTTTCAGAAATGGGATGATTATTTTTGAAACAATAAATTATTAAATGGTATTTATTCAGATGAACTTTGACGAACATGATGGTTTATTACAGATTGTCTTTCTTGAACTTACTTAAGGGAGAAAGTATGTGTCAGTTCACTGGTACCGTTTATTTATTATGTGATACAGCACCATGAATGTTTTTAGTCAGAAAAAACAAATCGTCATTTATTTATTTGTCTCTCCGAAACCCGAATTGATTTTCAAATAGAATATTTTGGTGGATCAAATAATTTTCCAATTGAAATCTTATGCATTTTTCCAGAATTTTAGACAAAACACTAGCCAACGTAATCGGTTTATAACTTACACTTTGATATTTTTGATCCCCCTAATAAATTGGAATCACTTTACCCAGTTTAAAAGAATCTGGAAAAATACCCGAAGTAATACTTTTATTTACATTAAAAAGGAGTGGATTAATCAATTGTTGGAGATTGTCTTTAATTATTTTGCAGGAATTCGATCTTCACCAAACAACAACAGTTGTTGAATACAAATACAGTTGAAGAATTTATAAACTGGAGGGAGGTACCACAACCACTAAAAATTACCTAATAGAATCAATACCATATACCCAACACTTACAATTTTATAACAGAAAAACTATTTTCTACATTTTAATCTGATATGAAGGAATATGATTAATAAATGATGTCAGATTCTTATTCTTAGGACACATCACACAATAAAACTCAGTCATAGGGTTTGTTTACCTTTGGAGAGGGAAAGGATTAGTTACATATCTCCTCTAAAATTGTTCAACTTGTAATGAGGGGTAGGGGAGAGATTTTGGGAAAATATCTTTGAAAAAAATAATTTTTTAAGTGATATTTTGTTAAGAGTTCAAGAATACAATATTTTTATTGAAGCTATGTATTTTTTGGTTTACTTTTAAAGGGTGAAAGTATATGTCAGGTCACTGACACCATTTATTTTCGAACATTTTTATTCTGGTTCAATGTAGAAATTGAGTACCAGTATATGCTAAAATATTACATAATTAATATGTAATTAGATTAGATTAGCCTACCATTAAAAAAGTGACCTACCCAGGTAGGTATTTTAAGCTAAGTATGAATGAGAATTGAGTGTAAGATTGTGATTTGATCTTGTAACTGACTAAGGCTGACATGTTCCTTAGACAGCTGCTAATTAATAGCCCAACAGCCAGTGATGGGAGGACTAAGAGATAACCCACACCAAATCAAATCTTGATCAAATCTTGCATGGTACTTCTGTGGCGGCGAGCTGACACGATGTAGGGCAACGTCTGAAATCGTTATTTAGAAATGTTTTGTTTGGTATGAGATATGTTATGTATTTTCCTTGAAAATACATTCACTCAACCTATTTATGAGTTCTTATTATGCCTCACCTCTTTTGATAGTCAATTGTAGTTTAAATAAACTGTATCAGTAGGCTGACACATATTTTCTCCCTTGGGTAAATTAAAATTTACAATCTTTAATAAAACTATCGTTATTCTTTAATGTTTATTTAAATAACAATTTAAAAGTTTATTATTACAAACATTATCATCCTTACTTAAACTAACAACAAGAAAAAAACCAGTTAAAATATTTGTCAGAAATTTTTGGGGACATAACCCCGCTCTCTGGGTGATGCCTATCATTTTTGAATTGGGTTATATGACCCTACACTGCATACCAATTTATTATTGTCATGGAAAACAGTTGAGAAATAAGGGAGAAACTAATTTTCAACATTAACATAACATACAATAACATTGGGCGTTCTCAGACAACGTACTACATTTACCACGTACATAAAATTCTACTTTTCCCTAAAACCTTTAGTTATTACTTTTTTAATCTGGTTTTGATGGTGTTAGTCATATTATTTAATAAAATAAGTATTGTTTAAAAAAAATGATTGTTGACATTTAAAACCCTATAGTTTTTTAACCATTAGTGCTAAAGACCTTATGGTTGGTCTCATATTATTTGGGACCTTAATACCTATGTACCATGAAATTTTAATAAAAATAATTGGAGTATATTTTGAGAAATTTATGATTTATGCATAAACTACCTTTTAACATAATACTCTAGATATATGGCCAAAATAATAAATTTTATTGAAATCTGATGATCAGTGTGGTCTTGGGGTTTATACACAGACAGACATCATTCTGAAAACCACTTTTTTGCTAATATCCCATAGGGAAGACACCATTACCGTAGGTCTCATAGTGAAACTTAAGCCCGGGCTATGTTATTTTTTCGTTTTTAGGTGCCCAGAGTTCAAAAACAGTAGTCGTTAAAATTTATATATACGTACAAACATTATTATTATTATTTTATATATATATATATATATATATATATAGTACGTGGTATTTGCAAACTCCTTCATTTATGGACAAATGTTGTTGAAACTTGGTATAAATTGTGAAAATAATAATCGTTTATGCTAGAAATGACTGCTTTCAATATTTTTCATAGCAACAAACCTGCATACTCTTTCCCATGTTAATCTTATGGATAATAGGCAAATAACTCTCATATTTATCGAAATATATTGATATAACTTGTCGTATATTATTATTATCAGCGAATTCTCCTCAGACAACTAGTTCGTTCAATTTTCCTTTGAGATCTTCTTGTTCTTCCAATAGGCTTTCATTCTTTCCGAAAAGGCGTGTTTGCACTCATCCGACCACTTTGGTCTATACTATTTTTGTTTTGGTTGCTCTGATATAACTTCCCCTATCATAATAATATGTCATATATTATATTATTGATTTGGAAACTCGCTGAGTACACAGGTCTGCTGCGATGGGGGTATTCGGATATTGAAATTTGTATTTTCTTTCTTAATCAACAAAAGTTTTACTTTTTTATTTTTCAGAAAGATCTGCTTGCCCATATAGACAATAATGGAAAATGTGCCTTGTTTTATGCAGTTGACTTTGGGTACTATGATATTTCTTCTTTTCTTTTATCTCAAGGAGCAAATGCTGATTTCAGGTAAATATTATTTACTGCATAGAAAATGTTAATTCATTTTTCACTCTTCTCTAAGTTTGGAGAAAATAATAATCAAAGTTGGCAGTTTGATTTGTCTTCATTAATAAAATTAATCAGATGGCTTATCTGTTATTGAAATCATTTTTACTGACATCCAATCATGTTTATGTTTTAGTGAAGTTCTAATATTGTACAGTCAACAAGCATGTTTAATTTGTTTATTTATATTTAATTTTAAAGGGATTGTTCAGATAAACATAAAATGTGAATTTACAATAGTTTTATAATCAATAGTTACTCTAAACAAAACGTCCCTATGCCAGCAGACTCACATACTTAAAGATTTTCGATTCATTTATAAATTAATTGAGATTTTACAAATTGAGCTTGATCATGTTTGAGTGTGTAATTTTCTCACAAATTTGTTACCCTATCTTATTAAGAACTAAATTATATGAATATTTACCCTATACCAAGTTTTAGAGAATTTCCTATAGAAAATAGAGCTAGCGCAGCTTGGTCATCATGACAAGACCTAGAGAGGCAGGACCAATCTAGGGATTTCTTTTGTAAAGAAATCCCTAGATGCCAAAAATAGTTGGTTCGAGACTATATCTATATATATAAAACTGAATGTGCTGGATGTGCTTTATGCGTTGCCATTCACCATTCACCCAGATCGGCTTGAAATTTTAGGAAGTTGCTCTATATGTTCCTGCGGAGTTTTTAGTGAAATAAAATTTGTGAAAATTCCATAGATTTACATTTCACGGAATTTTAAATTTCTAATGTTAACCTTGTGGGAAATAAGTTTGTTTACAAATCTCCTACAATCAAAACATTTCTAAAGCTACAGCTGTTGGTTTACTTTCCATTATCAATATGCTTTACTAAATGTTGTACTGAATGTTGTCTGAATCTTTCATTAATGTAAGACTATTAAGTAAATATGTACTGTATAAAATGAATAGTTTTATTCCCACATTAATATTTTAGTTTTTGGGGATTGTGTCTTAATATTTTTTTATTTTCCATGTAGGGTGTGAATAGAGGTTTTGCATAGGTATTTATTTGATCCACCTCATAAATAAAAAATTATTAAATTAGTAAACAATTTGTAAAAACAAAAGGGTGAAGTACCTGTGCAAAATAAATCCAGAGAAAAGTATTACCAAATGTTTTTGGTATGATTGAAAAGTTCTTTGTATTGCATATATTGTATTCATTGTATTGCATGAATAATCCAACGTAACAAACCAATTAATTGGTGTAAATTAAATTTATCTTTTGCTTTTCAATCTACATTCCGCATCTCATTACAATCAGTAATCAATTGACCACAGGCTAATAATCATATTGCTAATTTTATATATTATCAGCTCCAACAATTGAGGCTAGCTAAAACAACATTTATGATTAGTAAACACCGTAGCTCAGTGCACACGCGAAGGATACACGAGCAATAGGTAATGAGATCGATCCCTGTCTGGGGAAGCTACATTTTTTTCAGAGTTTATGCAGGTAAATGTTTGAGTTGAACCATATAAATTTTGTTTACATTGAGTATATAACTAAATGTGATTTAATTTAGCTAACTTACTTATTAGTACATGTCTTATTCTATTCGTGCAAAGCTCGGTCTCCTGGTACTACATATTCAGTTTATAGCAATAATCAGCAGATGTATATATTTTATATTTTCCTTTCGCTCAGTGGCGGCTCGTGACTGAAATGCTAGGGGGGGCGCAAACCGGGGGTCTTGGGGTTATGGATTACCCCCCAGGAGAGGGGGGGTCCGGGTGTTCTCTCTGCGGCAAATTTTTGAAAATATGGTGTGTTTTAGTTACTTTTTAAAGCAATCTAGGTACCTATTGAATTTGTGATGCATGTGTTTCGTTTTTAACTAAAATATCTAGTTTTCCTCATAAACCTTGAATAATAAATACTATACTCTTGGTCTTATGGATCAACTTAATTTGGACTCTTAATTGTATGGATAAATTATATTGAAAAAACCTTTATTTCTTGCGATATTTTGTAAATAAAGTAAAGACCTAACTTAACATTTTAGCGCCTTCATTTATCACGCGGATGTACCTGCAATACACTACTGTTGTTCGTTTTGCAAAAATATAAGATGTTCTTAACAAAAAATATATTCGCAATGATTACCCCCTCTAGATAACAAACACTTCTAGAATTCGCGAACTTTGTTAATGTAAAAAGCATTGTTTTCTGGTACACGGTTAACTTACTAATTGTGGACCAAAACTACACTACTTAGTTATATCAACACAAACATAACCTCTGTTATACACAAAAACAAACAGACAACCGGCGCGCGGCAATCAACTGTCAGCGCGCCACAAATGTTAGTCTGCGCATGACTTCCCAAGACTTCCATAAGAGATAGGCTTAGACGCGTCATAGCACCAGCCACCCCCACCACTACCTCTCTTCATATAAATGCATTGTAATGGATTGGGACGTTCTGGCGAGCGCCCCACGGCTACAAATACAAACTTTTCGCTCTATTTTTGTATGTTTTCCCGCTATAATTTCGTTGTATACGACTGTTAAAACATTTTTGTTAGTTGGATCTATAGTTCTAACTAAATAAGTATTTAATTATTTTTTCCTTTTTCAAATCTTTGGGGGGGGCGGCGTCCGAGAGTCCTTATAGGCGAGCCGCCACTGCTTTCGCTATCTGAAATGTATATACCCCCGTCCCAGCAAACCTGCGTTCTCAGCGAATTTCCAAAGCAATAATATAGTAATCATAATATATGACAAGTTTGATCAATATCTGTCGATAAATATTATTAAAATATTATTATTAAATATTATTAGTTATTTACCTATACTCCATAAGATTAACATGGGAAAGAGTATGGAGATTTGCCGCTGTGAGGAATACTGAAAATAGGCATTTCTAGCACAAACAATTTTTATTTTGAAAATTTTTTACGAAGTTTCATCAACTCTTGTCCATAAATAAAGGAGTTTTCCTATTCTTTTAGCGAATTTCCCATAGGGAAGTAGCTATTACCGTAGGTCTCATGGCAAGAGTTAAGCCCGGGACCATGTTATTTTTTCTTCTTTAGGTGCCCAGAGACCAAAAACAATAATCGTTAAAATTTATATATATATATATATATATATATATATATATATGTATATATGTATATATATATATATATATATATGTGTCTGTTAGCACGATAACTCGCGTAAAAATGGTCCGATCAAGACCAAATTTGGTAGAGACGTGTATTCCTGCAAATGCTCGGACGAGTTCGTAAACCAGACATATCGGTCAATGGGAACGGGTAGTTTGGGGGGGTTTTGTACCCCAAAATGGGGTTTTTTGCGTTTTTCACTTGTAAATTTTAAAAATTTCTAATTTTATATTTCACCATTGGAATCAGCTTAAAAAACTACACAATTAAGTTCCTTAAAGTTTTCCTCTATCTCCAACGGTTACCGAGATATTAAAAAATCTAAACACAGTACGTTGTATTGTGGGGCTCCAATGTTAATCTTATGGAGGATAAGGAAAAATTAATATATCCCATATTAATCAATATTTTTGGATAAAACTTGATATTTAGCTTCATATGGTTGAGATCTATCCATTTATGCTTAAAAAACATAGTTTATGTGTTTATCATGGCAGCAAACCTGCATACTCTTTTCCCATATTAATCATATAGGGAATATGCAGGCTCCTTTATTTATGGACAGATGTTGATGAAAGTTGGTATAAATGTTAAGATAAAAATTATTTATGGTAGAAATGTCTAATTTCAGTGTTCCTCACAGCAGCTAACCTGCACACTCTTTCCCATGTTAATCTTATGGAGAATAGGCAAATAATTCTCATGTTTATGGACACATTTCAATAAAACTTGTTATATATTATTGCTTTTGAAATTCGCTGAGTACGCAGGTCTGCTGCGACGGGTGTATTTATGATTAACATGGGAAAAGAGTATGCAGGTTAGCTGCCATAGTAAATAAATTAACTATGATTTTTAAGCATAAATAGATGGATCTCAATCACATGAAGCTAAATATCAAAATCCATCCAAAAATTTAGTTTGATAAGTGAAATATTAATTTTTTCTCATCCTCCATAAGATTAACATTGGAGGCCCAAAATACAACGTACGGTGTTTAGATTTTTTAATATCTCGGTAACCGTTGGAGATAGAGAAAAACTTTAAGGAACTAAATTTGTGTAGTTTTTTAAGATGATTCTAATGGTGAAAAACAAAATTTAAAAATTTTGAATTACATATGAAAAACGAAAAAACCCCAATTTTTGAGCTAACGCCCCCAAATTAAGGGGGGGGGTTTGGGACAGGTTTTTTATACTGAAATAAGTGAACCAAGTACCCTTAGAAAACATTTTTTGGTTCACTTATTTCAGTATAATTATATCAGTAGCCCTATTTAATGAAATTATCAAATGTATAAATATAAATATTAGCGAATTTCCCATAGGGAAGAAGCTATTACCGTTGATCTCATGGCAAGACTTAAGCCCGGGACCATGTTATTTTTTTGGGTTTAGGTGCCCAGAGTCCAAAAACAATAGGCGTTAAAATTTATATATATATATATGTGTGTGTGTGTGTGTGTGTGTGTGTGTGTGTGTGTGTGTGTGTATGAGTCTGTCTGTGAACACGATAACTCTTGTAAAAATGGTCCGATCAAGACCAAATTTGGTAGAGACGTGTATTCTTACATTTGCTCAGATGAGTTCGTAAACCAGACATATCAGTCCATCGGAACGGGTTGTTTAGGGGGGTTTTGTACTAAAAAATTGGGTTTTTACGTTTTTCATATGTAATTTAACATTTTTTTAATTGTTTCTTTTACTAATAGAATCAGTTAAAAAACTACACAATTTATTTTTTTTACAATTTATTTAAAAAAAATTTTTTTAAGAGCACTAGACTACGCATTTCCAAATAAAAAGTAAAGGATAAAGCAAAAAGCCCGAAAAGTGCTGTACGATGGTATGGCAAAACAACTTAAAGAAGAGTATGTGAAATCCCTCTGTAAATTTGAAATTACAGGAACTGCAGAAGACAAAGGAAGAATTGGTTAGGAGAAAGAAGGACTACGACTTAAAACTAAGAGACCTAAAACGAAATGCTGCAATGGAACACATAGCTAATGCAGAAAACAAATCTAAAGCATTTTGGAACATTATCAATTCAGAAAAACAAGGAAATCAGACCCCTAACACATCCCTATGCTTGGAAATAAATGGGAAAATGGTAGATAATCCAGATCAGGTAGAGAAGCATTTCAACCAATTTTTTTTCAAAAATAGCAGCTGACATCCTAGAAGAAAATTGAAAACAATTTCAAAACTCAGGTCAACTTATATATCAATAACACGCCAAACCTACACCACCTACTGAAGAAAATGAAGTACAGTAGAACTCCAATTATCCGAACTCCGACTATCCGGATCGCCGATTATCCGAATCACTTTTAGAAAAAAAATTTGTCCAAAAAAAGTCTAAGTTCGCTATTATTCTTCCCCCCGCGAAGCCAGTGTTTGCGTATAAAATGTAAGTACATTTTATTTATATGTAAAACATGTGAAAATATCATGTTTCTTACATTTAATTCAATAAAAAAATAGTGCAATATCAAAACGTAGCTTTTTTTCTCTCTAATGGCAATTTTTTTTAAAACTCCGATTACCCGAATATTTGATTATCCGAATGGGTCCCGGTCCCCATTAATTCGGATAATTGGAGTTCTACTGTATTAGAGAGTATAGCATCACTCAAACCAAAACTTACATGAGGTATTGATAAAATACCAGCAAAAGTAATTAAACACTGTAAAACCCAATTGGCCTCCCCTCTTGTCAGTATTATTAATATATCTTTTAGAACGGGACAGTTTCCTCTACATTAAAACTTTCAAAAATCTATCCCAAGCACAAAAAGAACTCTAAAACAAAGAAAGAAAACTACCGTCCTATTTCATTAATATCAACTGTTTCCAAAATTATTGAAAAGATTGCATTAAAAAGAATGCTACTGTATCTTGAAAATAATAATCTCATTACAAAAAACCAACATGGTTTCTTAAAAGGAAAAATCTACGATAACCGTTATTACAAGTATGGTGGAATTTATAATAGACCAACTGGAAGATCAAAAGCATGTCTCGGCTGTATTACTTGACAAGAGCAAAGCATTTGATTGCCTTGGTGATGAATTAATACTGGACAAACTTAAAGGACTGGGTTTTCAGGGCCATGCAAAAATGTGGATCGCAAGCTACCTCCAAGGACGAAGCCAAGTTGTTGAAATTCAACAACTGCAAAATGGGTTGCAATCAACACACAGGTCAAGCCCTCTATCAGTGAACAGAGGGGTACCACAAGGCTCTGTCTTGGGCCCTTTTCTCTTTGTTCTGTGGTTTTACTTATGTCGGCAACAGAACATAATGTTGTTATTTGCTTTCTTGAAATAAAACAAAAATGATAGTTGTTTATTGAACAATTCACGCAAAATTTTTTTACTAACCTGCACATAAACTCTAAACAAAAATTATCGGCCTCGGTCGGGGATCAATCTCACTACCTTTAAAGCTGCTGCTTTGGCATTGAGCTAAGACGCAGTTAACCTGCGATGTGATTCAGAATCTTTTAACCAGGCATTATTGTTAAGCTAACATAATTATTCGAATGACTATTAATAAACTGTGGTAATTGTGTTAGATACAAAATGAGGATTAAGAAGCAAAAGGGAAATTTAACTTACATCAATTGGTTTGTTAAATGGGCTTCAAGCAATACAATGAATAAGTTTTCTGTCAAAACACAATAGATTTTGGAAATACTTTTCTCTGCTGTTATTTCGCACAGTTCTTTCAACATTTAGTTTTTACAAATTGTTTACTAATAAAATAAATATGTGTGCAAAACCTCTATTCACATCTTACAAAGAGCATATTGTTAGCCATCTTCACTCAATAACTGTCAATCGGTTATAAACAGGTGCTTTGATTTGTATTGTTTACATTTGATTCTCCATAAGCGTAATGTTAATCTTATAGATTTTAAACTTGATATTACAAGAAAAGCGGAATTTTCCTGGTGGTAAGACCTATCTAGAACTTATTTTCAACTAGGAAATAAGTTATTTCCAAAATTTAAAGAAATTCCTTAGGGCCGTTTTCGAAATCGGTGTGCATATATATAAAAAAAGTAGTCCTAGATATATATATATATATACAGTACCTGGTGACCGAGCTTTGCTCGGATAGAATAAGACATTTATTATACAAGTTCATTAGCAAAATTAAAACACAGTTATCACTCAATGAAAACATTTATGCGGTTTAAATAAAACCGATTTAATACACCTTAATTAATATAGTACAAATACTGAACAAAAATTTAGTACCTCAAGTGGAAAGTGATCTCACTACCTTCGGCACATGAAGCCAATGCGGTACCACTGAGCTACATCGTCGGCCACATTAGCACTATCGTTTAAGAGTTTTTGGCCAACTTCAGTTGTTTTAGCTGATCTTATACTGTATTAACTATCGATACAGCTATTATTAGCCTGTAATCAACTGATTTTGTTAGAAAAGGAATGAGGGTTGAAAAGCAAAAGAGAAATTTAATTTACACTGATTAATTGGTTTGTTACAGTGGTCTCGCAAGCAATAGAATTAATATGTTTTTTATCAAAACCTGAAAGATTTTGAAAAGATTTTTCAAAAAGATTGAAAGGAATTTTCCTGGACATTAGACGTATCTAGAAATTACTTTCTTCTCTGAAATTAGTTATCTCCAAAATTTAAAGAAATTCGTTAGAGCCGTTTTCGAGATCCGTGTGCAAATATAAATATATATATATATTTGACAGTTCTTGATTGAAGATGGTGAGGAACAATATAGAGGTTACGCATAAATATATTTATTTTATGTATGTAATAAATGCAAAATTATCAGGTTACTAAACAATTTGTAAAAACTTAAGAGTAATATAACTGTGCAAAATAAAAGCAGAAAATAGTATTTCCAAAATCTTCTGTGTTTTTATAGAAAACGTATTCGTTGTATTGCTTGAAGCCACTATAACAAACCAATTAATTGATATAAATTAAATTTCTCTTTTGCTTTTCAATCCTCATTCCGTTTATAACAAAATCAGTTGATCACAGACTAATAATAACTGTATGGATAATTAAACAGTAAATGATCGGCTTTGGCTAAAAGACGTTAAACGGCGTCGTTCATTTCACTGATGCCGTAGCCGAATGGTAGCATATCGGCCTCAAGAACTGGAGGTCGTGAGTTCCATCCCCACCAAGTGCGATACTTTTTGTTCAGTGCTATATTAATTATGGTGTATTAAATCGGTTTTATTTAAACCACATAAATGTTTTCATTGAGTAATGAATGTGTTTTAATTTTTCTAATTAATTTTTATAATACATGTCTTATTCTATACGAGCAAAGCTCGGTCACCAGGCACTTATAATTTATATACAATAGTTCTATTTCGTAAAAAGTAATTAGATTAATGATGAAACTTTTGAGAGAGCCAGAGAATATTTTTCCAATTTGCAGTTAATGACTCGGTATAATACGATACTATGATATGAAATTGTGGGTGAAGAAAAATATAGATAGATTATCCTTATTGGGTGTCAGAATTATGTAAATTGAATGATGTTAGCCATAGCTATAATACAAGGCATACCAACGTTCTTTGTTTTGATAGCCATAAGCTTAAATTTTACAAAAGAAAGCCATATTCAGGGATTGAGTCTTACAATGCATTACTTGAAGACATGAAAAATATAAAAGCTTTTAAAACTTTTAAATCCAAATTATAATTGCTATACCACCCCTATACTGTGTATATGGTTTTTTTGTTTAATTTTTCTCTGTGATTTTTTTACTAAGTTTGTACTGTATTCTGGCATTTTATTTTTTAGTTTTATTTATGTATTGTACAATGTTTGTCACAATTTTGCATTATTTATGTACATAACTAATAAAGACATTTTTGATTTGATTACTTTTGAGAAACACAGTATAAAGCGATATTAACTTAACCAATTTTGTAAATACAGTATTTGTGCTTTATCTTGAGGCAAATGGTTTTGGTACCGGTTATTAATAAGTAAAACTATATACAGATGCAAAGGTACAACTGTCCTTATGGTGGCAGCAATGAATGGGCATCACAGCCTAGTAAGATTACTGCTAGAATATGGTGCTAATGTTCACAACAGAGACGACCAAGGGTTCACTGCACAACAGTTGGCTGCAATGAAACAGCATCTCGATATAGCTGACATCTTGGATCCTGCATACCACGGTTCGTATTCTGATCAATAGTTCAAGTGTTGGTTTATGTGAATCTGTTTAAGTCTTAGATTATATCAGATTTGAAATCTGTGATGATGCTATGTAAGAGAAAATATCAAGAGAGGAGGCTCGGCTATTCTTTTAAAAGAAGAGTCAAATATAAAATATAAAGTACGAGAGGACCTGAAAGTATTTAACGAAGATTTTTATTTTGAAGGTTCAGTAATAGAAATTTTGAACTTTAGAGAGCCAACAATTATCATTTCTTTATACAGGGTACCTTACAACTTTACCTTAGATCTTTTCCTCAAAAAACTTCAAGGTCTTTTAAATAAACTTAAAGCTAAGAAAAATCTAAATGTATTAATAGCCACAGATTGTAATATTAATGTCTTAGATAATATAGTTTCAAAGGAGTTTTTAAACATTTTACACTTTAACGGCTTTAAAATCAATGTTAGGGAGGTGACTAGACCTATCAGTCGCACATGTATTGACAATATTATTACAAACCAGATGTTTCAAGTGTAGGCAAATGTCATTGTTGAAAATATAGGCCTTTCCGATCACAATGCAATCTGGTTTGCCTTACCTAAACAAAAACATGGTAAGAAACCACAAAGATGTGCACTGAGGAGAAGTTTCACACAAAATGCTACAGTAGAATTTAAGAACCAAATCCAAACAACCGAGTGGAATGTTAGTAGTAATATCAGTGTTAATGAAAACTACAATAACTTTCTTAGAAATTTCATCCTAAATATGAATGAGTTTTTTCCATTAAAGCATAAGAAAGCAAAACAAGTAAAAGATGTGCAGTGGGTAACAGAAGGAATCAAAGTCTCCAGCAGAAATAAGAGGCTAATTCATAGAGAAATAAAAGAAAGTAATAGTGCTGAATTAAAAAAATACTATAAAACATATAGCAGAATTTTTAAAAAAGTAGTGAGGGCAGCAAAGCGTATGGCTAATGACAAGTTTATAAACCAGGCTAAGTGTAAGAGTAGGGCAACATGGAAAGTTGTGAAGAATGAATTAGGGATGAGTCAAAAGAAAAGTAATGAAATAACAGAAATAGTGAATGAAGAACGTGTCGTAAATAACCCGAGATAAATTACAGCCCAATTTAATAGACATTACCTTAATATACAGGATAAACTAAATATTAGAAGTAAGCCAGAGGGAGCAATTGAAAGTTGTAAGAAAGTAGTAGCACCACAAAAATCATGTTTTAATTTTAGGAAGGTAACAGTAAAAGAAATAGAAAAAATCATAGCATCACTGCCAAATAAAAAGTCCACTGGTTGGGATGAGATTCCATCTGCTTTAATTAAAGAGTGCAAAGAACACATAGCCAAACCAATCAGCGAAATAATTAACCAGTCATTGGCACAAGGTGAATTCCCCGCAAATTTGAAGATATCGATTGTGAGACCAATTTATAAAAAGGGCAGTAGAAATGTTGTTGAAAATTACCGACCAGTTTCTCTTTTGCCAGTTTTCTCTAAAATATTTGAAAAAGTAGTAAATCAACAGTTGAAAGAATATTTAGAGTTAAATGAACTGCTAACTAAGAGCCAACACGGTTTTAGAAAAGGTTACTCCACTAGCTCGGCTTTGATATCAGTAACAAATGACATATACAAAGCATGGGATGAATCAAAGACTACTGTAGCAGTCTGCTGCGACCTTTCAAAGGCATTTGACTGTGTAGACCATTATGTCCTGTTAGAAAAACTTAAGCTGTATGGAATTAAAGGGTTGACTTGGCAGTGGTTTAAATCTTATTTAACAGGTAGAAAACAGAAAACATCCCTATTTTTTGATGATATAAAGTTTGAATCTAAGTATGAAACCGTTAGATCAGGAGTGCCTCAAGGATCAATATTGGGCCCAGTCTTGTTCACGATATATTCAAACGATCTCCCAAATAATATAAATACAAAAATTATCATGTTTGCAGATGATACCACAGCAATTATTAAGGAAAATACACTAGAAGAATTGAAATCCACAACAGAAACAACAATGAAGGAATTAGAATATTGGTTTGAAATAAACGGGCTATTATTAAATGCTGAAAAAACAAATTTGGTACATTTTAGAAATAGACGATATGGAGAGGAGGAGCTGAAGATAGAAATTGGTAATAAAGCTGTGGAATGCCAGAAATCAGTTAAACTTTTAGGTTTGATATGTGATAAAAAATTAAAATGGGGCGAGCATATCTCATGGCTATGTAAGAGGCTAAATAGCATATGCTTTAACATGAGCTGCATAATGCATTGTACAAGCATAGAAACCAAAATAACTGTATATTATGGCTACTTCTACTCATTAATGAAATATGGAATTACCTTATGGGGTGCTAATGAACTTATAAAAGAAGTATTAACAACCCAAAAGAAAATACTGAGAATAATGACAATGAAACCACCTAGACACTCATGCAAAGAAATTTTCAAAAAGTTAGAAATACTTACAGCACCTAGCTTATATATCTACGAAGTGCTTTGTCAGGTTAGAGATAATCTAAACTGGTACTCTAAAGAGAAAACTGACCATAAATATAATACACGAAACAAAGCTCTCCTCATATATCCCCAACATTCGACTTCTGCTATAGAGAAAGGAAATCAAACTTTACAACAAACTGCCCAATAACATGAAAAGTACTTCATTGAGTCAAACACAGTTTAGAGATGGAATTAAACAAATGTTGATCGGAAAGGCCTACTACAGAATTAATGAGTTTTTGAATGATAGTAGTATTTAAGCTGATAACTCTAGTCATTCTAGGTTAATATTTTCACTGTGATTTTATATGTAAGTTTCAAAGTAAATCTTTTATATATTTTTTATTGTTACTTGTTTTTATTAGTCATTCTCTCTGTTACATTGTAATATAATTTATTTATTGTTAAGTTTTTTGTTTTTTTTATGACATAGTTTATCATTGTTAATCTTATTAGAAAATTTGTATGAGACAACATATTTTAACACTTGATAAGCTGTATATGTAGTTATAGATATCTTGACGAAGCACCTGTACATTGTATAAACCTTGTCTGTACGTTTTGTGCCAATAAAAATGTCTAATGTCTAATGTCTGATGACAACATAGTGAATAGAACCTACTTCTGAACTAATTTTTTACAGGTGTTTTTAATATAAATTATTAAATCAATTTTATTTTCCCGTCCAAAACTCAGTATATGTAACAATATTTGTACCATATAAAAATAATATTACATAATATATTATTTTGGGTAATCTAATAGATATAGTTTAAGTTAATAACGATTAAAGAGCTTAACTCAGATGACATTATTATATTTTTAACTTTTTAAAATGTTAATATTTAATTTTTCAAAATAAATTTTTAAAAATATTCACAGATAAAAAATACAGTACAACCTCCCATATCTGACTGTCTTCGTGTTTATCTCTGTTTCCATTGTTACTGAGCCTGTTGAAACGTGAAAGACTATTCATTGCCCTATAGTTTGTTTTTGAGTTGCAAACTGTCAGTTTGTCTGTGATTGTTGGAATGTACAATAAACTTTTTCTACTTAATAAATGTGTTTTACTCCTCGCTCTTCCCAATATCTCCTTTTTGGCCATTCCAACAATGGCCCGACCCGTTCCGTCATGGTCGGATATGGGAGGTTTTACTAAAACATAAAACTGCAACACTAGAACATAAAAAAAGGTTTGTTTGGATTCAAGGTTACTCAGTTTATCACATGTGTCATATATAACAAGTCAGAAAATATATGAATACTGTCATCCATTGATAAGACTAATTTTCCATTTCAAGTTCCAATGAGTGTTTTAAAATAAATAAAATTACAAGTGATTACTAGATATGATATGGCTACAACTTAAGACTTAAGATATACTTTCAAAAACATTTAAGTAATTTTGATACTAATTTCAGTTGTATGGTTTAATGTAGCCTTATAAGCCACTGCTTGCTTATAAGGCTACATTAAACCTTAGTGTTCCATAACACTTACATGGAATAACATGCTATTGACAGTTCAGCTCATCATATTAAGCTTGACCTTAATCTTTGGTTTCGTTTATAGGTACCATTCACCAAATTAATATTGTTTTCTTGTAATTATAGCAATACCAGATTTGGAGGTTTTCTTATCATCCTTAGGCCTACACAAGTATTGGCCAATATTTCAAGAAAACAAAATAGATTTCAAAAAATTTTGTCAAATGGATGAGGCAGATTTGAAAGTAATTGGAATCAAGTAAGTTAAAAGAATATAAAATGTTTTACATTATTTAATTAAAAAGAAGTACCTTTAAAATGAAATATAACAGTTGAAATATAATTTACCTAATGATTTTAAGTAAGTGTCTTCTATTTTGGTCCATGGAGTCACATGTTGAATACCCTAGCTGTTCAAAAAATTGATTAGGACTATTTTCTCTTTTGAGAGTCTCTATCGATGCTATGCAGTAGACTTTCAATACAGGCCTGTCATATTTTATTACTTTCTCTTCCTATTCGACAGTATAAGGAGAAAGTATTGTTTTGTCAGAATTTTTGAATTTTGTTTTTTAGTGGATATATCCATTTTAATACCCCCTGAATTGAAAAAAGTGTTTTTTAGAGTGATTTTTTTCTGTGTGTGTGTGTGGATGTACAGAAGCGTAGAGGCGAGACTATTGGTCCAATTTTCATGAATTTCGG
The DNA here is from genome assembly GCA_023375725.1 of Nephotettix cincticeps. Taxonomy (NCBI): domain Eukaryota; kingdom Metazoa; phylum Arthropoda; class Insecta; order Hemiptera; family Cicadellidae; genus Nephotettix; species Nephotettix cincticeps. Next base: position 73,897,310 of record CM041791.1, read on the forward strand.
TATGTACACTAAAACCTTGTTCATCCGGTTTTGATGGGACCACGTACATTTCAGATAAGGGAAATTTTGGATAAACCGTTTTACCGATTTTTGGAAGAAAATGCTAAATAAACGCCTTCAGTTTTTTCTATACCGTACCCGTAATACGGGAGCGCATTACGGTTGCGTTTCTTTGATTAAAGTGATTGTACAAAGTTGACTTTAATCGACCGACAGTATATGAATGGTTGGACGAAAACACCGCGCAGTACCGGCCAAAAACGCGGCGCAGTGCCGGTCGAAAACGCCGTGCAGTACCCGCTGAATTCGCCGCGCAGTGCCGGCCGAAAACGCGGCGCAGTGCCGGACAAAAAAGCCGCGCAGTACCGGCCGAAAAACCCGGCGCAGTGCCGGCCGAAAACGCGGCGCAGTGCCGGTCGAAGACGCCGTCCAGTACTGGCTGAATTCGCCGCGCAGTGCCGGTCGAAAACGCCGTGCAGTACCGGCTGAATTCGCCGCGCAGTGCCGGCCGAAAACGCCTCGCCGAGTCGGCCGAATACAGTCCGCGCTGTTCAGGTTGTCGCAAATCGCGCTGCACTTTTCCAGCAACATTTTTTATTTTCTCTTGGAACAATTTCGGATAAACCGGAATTTCGGATAAGCGAGTACTGGATAAGTTTGAAACAATAAATTATTAAATGATATTTTGATAAACTGAAGAACATGATAGTTTTATTACTGATTGTTGTTTTTAAATTTACTTACGGGAGAAAGTACGTGTCAGTCCACTGAAACCGTTTATTTTAAGCTGGTTCTAATGGTACCAGTCAAGTTATACTTTACTTTTGTTTTTGCTGAAAATTTAATTTTCATTTTCCAATTTTCAAATTTCATTTTCAATTCTTTTTTGCTGAATTTAATTTTTTTTATTTGTAAAAGTCCATAACTTTTGAACCGTCATTTTTACACACATGTGGGTGGTGTCAAATTATTTAGTACTCTGTGATAAATTTATCAAATTTTAATCAGAATCGTTAGAGCCATTTGTTGAAATTTGGATTTTTTACGTTTTTAAGGGTTTTTAGGGGTGAACTAACAATCAGAAATTTAAAAAAAATAAAAAAATTCCTGGAGATACGGTGAATATATTCATACGTGCCAAATTTCATCTAAATCGGACCAACGGGGTAGGCTGTGGCTCTGTACACATCCAGACACACACGCACACACAGACAGACAGACACATGGACAGACAGACATCACGTTGAAACTATTTTTTTGGATTCAGAGGACCCCAAAAGGGATATATCCATTCTTGACTCAAATTCGAAAATTTTGACGAAAACAATACTTTTTCCATATAGTATGTATAAGGGGAGATCGTAAAATAAACCTGACCCTATAAAACATAAAACTTTGTTCCTGTTCCTTTTCTCCCAAGCAATAACAATTTTAATATTGTAATAAGAAAATTCGTTGAAATGAAATTAAATACCAGTTTATTCACACAGTCAAATATAGTGACAATGATACATAATAATAATAATTACGAAAAGGTGAGTTCTACTGTAATAATAATAATTACGAAAAGGTGCGTTAATCGCAATTATCAAATTATAATAGTGAATTTAGGTAAAAAAATAAAAATAAAACAATTAACTAAGGTAATAATTTTGATTACACTTCTTCAGAAAATCATTATTATTATGTAATATAATATTTATTCATCTCCATAATTAATACCTATCAAAATATTCCTCATTTAATAAAAATGAAAATCATATTTAACCAATCTATAAACCAAATTAATTTCAATGAACACACCTCTCACCAATTTAATCTATATACATGTGATCCAACCACGTGCTTCTACAATGTGTGAATTACACACCAAGAAGAGAGAAGAGAGTACAGTAAAACCAACATTGGAAGTGAAAGGTCTGTTCCGAACTTTTATATAAAAGGACACAGTTCCTAGTGAAAATTCCCAGTATTAAATTGGTGAAAGAAGAGGCTCACATTCAAATTTCCCTATTTCCTTTTCTTATTACTTGCTGATTATATGTGAGCTGAAGAATGACTACACAGCTCAAATGACTCAAGCCTAGATTCATCATTTTATTTCATTATTAATATCAAATATCAAATTGAATATATTTGGAATAAATTGATACGGTGAATATATTCATACGTGCCAAATTTCATCTAAATCGGACCAACGGGGTAGGCTGTGGCTCTGTACACATCCAGACACACACGCACACACAGACAGACAGACACATGGACAGACAGACATCACGTTGAAACTATTTTTTTGGATTCAGAGGACCCCAAAAGGGATATATCCATTCTTGACTCAAATTCGAAAATTTTGACGAAAACAATACTTTTTCCATATAGTATGTATAAGGGGAGATCGTAAAATAAACCTGACCCTATAAAACATAAATATAACTAAAAAGTAACATATACACATGCAGGAAATTAAACATAAGGGTACATTTTGGGTTTATAGCTTAACATGAATTTATTATTATTGTATTGTAATATCAAAACCATATTGAAAGTGCCATGAACCACCATACCATATCACCTTTATCATACCATGATTCATTTTTAGATAGTATTTTTATCTTAAGAAACAATTATTAAATTCTACCTTTGTGTTTTGTGACATATTAATATTTTTCAGACTGTTGGGGCCCCGGCGGAAAATGTCTTTGGCAATTTCAAGTTTAAGTAAACAAACTTAATAGCGATTTTTAATCCTTGAGAGGGTTCTTGCAGAGTTTTCCTCCGCACGTGTAGTTTTTGTTGAAATAAACACGCATGGGTAACGGCAGAGGTTTCAGGCTCCGTACCTCTTTCCAGGAATAACCCGAAACTATTTACAACCCCCACACTCATTTTGTTTCCTTATGAGTTGCAATGCAGTGAACGGAATAAACATATGAACCTTTGTGAGAGCCAAAATATAATTTTGTTTTTATTTAATTTATAATACTGTCATTTAATTTATTTGATTTGCATCGTTCAATTTTATTATTGCAGGATAAAAATCCGCATACCCCCCTTCTCCCCTCTCCTGTAACCCCATTCTTATACTTGAAAATTAATAAACTATGTTTATTTTACTTTGTATTTTATCAATTTATTTAACATTTAAATGCAGTATTAAATTATAAAAATAGGTAAAAGATAGGTTGAATTCGTGTGATTCAGCGTTGCGGAGTAAAACTCCACATTCACCCTCTCGCGTTTTACTGGTGAAGCACCCTCTCAAGTGTCAATGACATAATTTAAAAGTCACTGTTGCTAAAACTGCTTGAGTTGAGTCAAATATGTAATATAGTTAAATTGTCAGTTATATTATTAAAAAACTAATCATAGCTGTAGTGAACTTTTAAACAAAGGGAAATTACAATAAAGAGAAATATCAGAACAGCTGAAAATTGAACTATTAAGGAATGGTATGTTGGCACAAATAGGTATGTTAAGTGCTTTTAAATACATTTTTATTTTTACTCTATGTAAATACTTTTAGGTACAAAGCTATTTTATATTCCTAACTTTTTGTCAAATACTAAATATATATTGACATTTCAAGTAATATTTGTTTAATTTTTTATCTCTAGATTAAGGGGTTGGGACTATCACAATTTTCAATTTAAATTTCGATTAAAATTTCATGGTTTCTAATTATTAACGTTCCAAATAATATGACAGCACTTGCACGTCTGTAAAACAAATGGTTCAAAATTGACAGGCGTTTAAATGTCAAATAATAATTCTTTTAAATTTTCTGACAAAACAATAATTTGACTATAACCTAATGGTTATGGATTTAATAAGCCAGCTTAAAAAACTAATTAAATTAGTATCTGTAATCACTAGTCTATGACTATCAGTTCCAGAGAAAAGTTAAATTTACTGTCCATGGCAAACACAATATGTTGTCTAAGAGCACAAAAAAGAAGAGGGGGTAAAGTTTGAAAAGTTGGTATTACTTGGAGGAAGGAAGGGTTATGTCCTCAAAGATTATAAGAATTATTTTAACTTGATTTCTCTTGTTGTTGGAAGAATACTTTTGACACAATTCATTTTTAAATTATATTTAAGTCAACTTTAAAGAATATGGTAGTGCTATTAAAGTTTGTAGTTTTTTTTATTTACTTAGGGTTATTTTAGCGAATTTCCCAAAGGGAAGTAGCTATTACCGTAGGTCTCATGGCAAGAGTTAAGCCCGAGACCATGTTATTTTTTCTTCTTTAGGTGCCCAGAGACCAAAAACAATAGTCGTTAAAATTTTTATATATATATATATATATATATGTATATATATATATATATATATATATATATATATATATATATATGTGTCTGTGAACACGATAACTCTCGTAAAAATCGTCCGATCGAGACCAAATTTGGTAGAGACCCGTGTTCCTACAAATGCTCGGACGAGTTCGTAAACCAGACATATCGGTCAATGGGAACGGGTAGTTTGGGGGGGTTTTGTACCCCAAAATGGGGTTTTTTGCGTTTTTCACATGTAATTTAAAAAAATTTCTAATTTTTTATTTCACCATTGGAATCAGCTTAAAAAACTACACAATTAAGTTCCTTAAAGTTTTTCTCTATCTTCAACGGTTACCGAGATATAAAAAAATCTAAACACAGTACGTTGTATTTTGAGGCTCCAATGTTAATCTTATGGAGGATTAGGAAAAATTAATTTTTCACTTATTATCTAATATTTTTGGATGAAACTTGATATTTAGCTTCATATGGTTGAGATCCAAACATTTGTGCTAAAAAACCATAGTTTATGTGTTTATCTTGGCAGCAAACCTGCATACTCTTTTCCCATGTTAATCATATGGAGATTAGGCAAACTCCTTTATTTATGGACAGATGTTGATGAAAGTTGGTATAAATGTTAAAAATAAAATTTTTGATGGTATAAATGGCTACTTTCAGTGTTCCTCACAGCAGCAAACCTACTCACTCTTTCCCATTTTAATCTTATGGAGAATAGGAAAATAATTCTCATGTTTATTGACAGATTTTGACCAAACTTGTCATATATTATTATTATTATTATATTATTGATTTGGAAATTCGCTGAGTACGCAGGTCTGCTGCGACGGGGGTATTTATTTATTTCGGGAGAATGTATGTCTCAGACTTTTGATACAGTTCATTTGTTTTTGAACCAACTATTAAAAATATTTTCATTTACCGATTTGTAATGAACTTTTTTTGGAAAGGAAATCGCTGATCAAATTTTGAATTTTTTATTAACACTGAAATTTGTTAGTAAATATGATAATATTGTACTGAATACACACACATAAATCTTTATGACTATATCCAAAAGAACTGGTAAAAGTTAAAAGGTATTAGACACTGTTCTTGTATATTTACTTAAAATTTAGAACGGTACAATAAAAACATTAACATAATAAAAGTTTTGTTTTGTCCAGGCATTAGGAGACAAAATTTAGTAAGAGGCCCCTACTCCAGAATTCTAACAAGCAATGGTAAACTTAAGAATACCTGTATAAAATTATACTGAGGAAAAATTAAAACGCAAAATTGTGTTAATTACTTCTATTTGAGAGATAAAACTGATGGTCGAAGAATAAAGTAAATTTATTCATGATGATCTGCCTCCTGGGTTCAAATATAAAGGCAAGCGGACACAGACGTCCATATGTGTGCCTACATCTGCATGCAGATGTTTTAGAATCACTCCAAGGGTGATTTTCTGAACGTCTGCATGCCTACATTTCATATCGTGCATGCGCTATCTCTAGTTTATCAATAATCCTTCAAGGGGAACTAAGGTTTATAAATGTTGAGCGGCATTTACCTTCTTTTGGTAACACGTCTGTTGTTTTTTCTTGAGTGGATAATTTTGTTATATTTTGCATAATTACAAGTATAAAACAAGTAATATGAAACAGAGGAAGACTTTGTTCCTGTTCCTTTTCTCCCAAGCAATAACAATTTTAATATTGTAATAAGAAAATTCGTTGAAATGAAATTAAATACCAGTTTATTCACACAGTCAAATATAGTGACAATGATACATAATAATAATAATTACGAAAAGGTGAGTTCTACTGTAATAATAATAATTACGAAAAGGTGCGTTAATCGCAATTATCAAATTATAATAGTGAATTTAGGTAAAAAAATAAAAATAAAACAATTAACTAAGGTAATAATTTTGATTACACTTCTTCAGAAAATCATTATTATTATGTAATATAATATTTATTCATCTCCATAATTAATACCTATCAAAATATTCCTCATTTAATAAAAATGAAAATCATATTTAACCAATCTATAAACCAAATTAATTTCAATGAACACACCTCTCACCAATTTAATCTATATACATGTGATCCAACCACGTGCTTCTACAATGTGTGAATTACACACCAAGAAGAGAGAAGAGAGTACAGTAAAACCAACATTGGAAGTGAAAGGTCTGTTCCGAACTTTTATATAAAAGGACACAGTTCCTAGTGAAAATTCCCAGTATTAAATTGGTGAAAGAAGAGGCTCACATTCAAATTTCCCTATTTCCTTTTCTTATTACTTGCTGATTATATGTGAGCTGAATAATGACTATTACACAGCTCAAATGACTCAAGCCTAGATTCATCATTTTATTTCATTATTAATATCAAATATCAAATTGAAACTATTTAAATTTTCCTTTTCCAATTTTACGTAAATTCAACTTATTATTTATATTCAGTGTGAATTGAACTCACCTTAAGGACGATTCAAAATTTCAGATTATAGCACCATTATAGGCCTAAGTTAAACTCAACCAATTGGACATTATTTAAACAGCTATTTATACTAGAAAACGTTATTCAAGGCAGCACGACTACCCTAACCCTGAGATAAGAATCCATGTAATTAACATATTAGTACCTGGTGACCGAGCTTTGCACGGATAGAATAAGACATGTTTTTACAAGTTAATAAGCAAAATTAAAACAAATTTTCTGCTCAATGAAAACATTTATGTGGTTTAAATAAAACCGTTTTCATACCCCTTAATTAATATGGCGTAAATACTAAACAAAAATATAGCCCTCGGGTGGGGATTGATCACGCGACCTTGCATACGTCAGACCTGAGCGCTACTAACTGAGGCGCTACGGCATCGGCCAAGTTGTAGTCGTCGTTTAAGAGTTTTTGGCTAACCTCAATTGTTTTAGCTAATCTTATACTGAATTACAGTCCATACAGTTTGTTATTATTATCCTGTGATCAACTGATTTTGTTAGAAACGGAATGAGGATTGAAAAGCAAAAGAGAAATTTAATTTACACCAATTCTTTGGTTTGTTACAGTGGCTTCAAGCAATAGAATGAATATGTTTTCTTTCAAAACACAAAAGATTTTGGAAATAATTTTCTCTGCTTTTATTACGCACAGTTATTTTACCCTTTAGTTTTTACAAATTGTTTAGTAGTTTGATAATTTTTCATTTTATTACATACACAAAATAAATATTAATGCAAAACCTCTATTCACATATTGTTTGCCACCATCTTCAATCAACAACTGTCAAACGGTTATAAACAGCTGTTTTGATTTGTATTGTTTACATTTGATTCTCCATAAGCGTAATGTAAAATTTTTAGATTTTAAACTTAACATTACAAGAAAACAAGAATTTTCCTGGACATTAGACCTATCTAGAACTTATTTTCTACTCAGAAATTAGTTATTTCCAAAATTTAAAGAAAATCCTTAGTGCCGTTTTCAAGATCTGTGTGCAAATATCTATATATACATATATACAAACCTTGCTCGTATTATAGTATTGGATTCATTTTAATCAAAAAAAGAAAACTTTTCAAATAATTATATTAATAGGCCTAGCCATTTCAATTGTATAATGAAGGGATTTCCGCCATCTTATGTTAAGAGACTAGCGTCACTTCTGTCTGCTTTTTAATGAATAAATATTGTATTTTCAAATCACAAACAAGAGTCTTTTATTACATTTCATCTTATGCAAAAGCAAAAAGCAGTAGCAAAAAGAAATTCAAATATATCCACATCTTCACATAAAGTAAAAGTGTGGTAGATTAATAAACTACCGACTTGGAACTAGGTTATGGAGCAATGAGCGTTTTAGAAAAACATATATTGTAAAAAACGTATACGTCATACATAAATAATTTTTAAATTTCTACGTAAGGAAATCAATTTTGGATCCAAATATGTATGTAAATATGTACCTTTACACTCAGAACTATCAAAAAACTATTTTTGTTCACCCTTGCTTTACAAAAAGTGTAAATTTGAAAAATGTTTATAAAGATTTTCATACAAAAATATAAATAAATAAATACGGTAATATAAAGATTTCAAATATGTGTTATTTTAAAGAAAATTTATTCTAGAATCAGAAAAACATATGTTTTGTGTACTTAAAATGAGTTAATAATTAAATTTACCTGTTTTACTAAAACATTACAAATCATGCATTTTTAATACGGCCCTGTCAGTACACTAGACAACACAGTTATTTGGTTGTGAATGGGTTAAGCACTATAAAACATGAAATTTTTTCAGAATTGTTAAAGCCATTTTTGAAAAATTTGCAGTCTTTAGGGCTGAACCACCCTCAAACCAAATTTCTGAAAAATCAGACCATTGGTGTGGTCTCGTAGTTTTTACTCAGACAGAGAGTCACAAGCTTAAATTTGAAAATTTTGACAACAAAAAATATTTTTTCCATAATATATTACCTATAGGGAGAGAGAGTTAAAAGTAGAAACCTCAACTGTCGATCAGCATGGACCTAGGACCTCATGTGCGATAAATTGAAGAGAGCAGAATACACACAAGTGCTTCACAAGTCACAAAGCCTAGAGGTTAGTGGTTATCAATCATGATCTGGCAGGATTTACCGGCTACTGGTTTCAAAATGGGAATTTTTGACTAACTAAACCAGTGTATAACCAACTGCTGAGCCACCATATTGGTAAAAATTGATCAAACTATTTGTTTAAAATTAATACCAAGCATAAAATATCTAAATAAATTACATAAACAATAAAGTTTTGTCCCAATCCCAATTTACACTCAAAATATAAACACATGAAAAAATATCTCAATCAGTACCAAGATTTATACATCTGATCAAGTACCAACCAAAACTCAAAGCTATAAAAAAATGTGTAAATTTAAAAAAATGAACCTGAATGTAATTATACTTCTGTTATGATATTGTAGAACATCAATGTGTAATGAACACTTTAATATTACAGTATCATTATTATGTGGTTCTAGTATTTTTACTTTTGCTTCGTTGTACAGTAAAATATACTAAGGTGTGATGGGAACACTAAAGTACAGTACGTCATATTCAAGATATGCAGACTAGGAAACTTTATGCTAAATTAATAACAACTTTATAAAAAATTAAAACTCTATTCATAAAGATATAACAGTAGATTTACAATTCCTTAACAATTAAAGATCTCTATACTTAACATTATTAAATCAAAATGGCATAAAATATACATAAAATACCATCCTAAAAATAAATAATATTCCGACCATTGTTATTCCATGAAACAACTTTATACAAAATCTTTGTACAACTTTCACAATAAAGTGAACACATAAGCACCAGTTAATAATTATTACAAACGGTTTTGCAATAACTTAGTATAGTATACTACTAAATTTATATAAAAACTTGTTTCACCTTCCACTTGGCGTTGAGTTTACTGTGTACTGGCACTGTTTTATGTGAAATTTGCAAATATTCAACTTTTTTATTCCTTAAACCTTATTTATGGTCAATATGTCAAATAACATCATTCTGTTTGGAAAGAATCAGTGAACAATTTAGTATCACATTTGTCAGGTATAATGGGAAATTATTGTTTCATAAGCATGTATAATATATAAAATTAAAAAATAAAGATGAATGTCTAAACATTGGATTGGAGGGGATGAACTTGTTGGAGTAAACACGTGTGCGTTTGGACTCTTCAAATATTTATTTATTTCTTGGTAAATTGAGTTGCGGCAGTTGTGATTTTTGTCGAAACCAAGTGTGTATAGTTTTATAAACTTTCATTACACCATAATCTGCAAACTTTATATGTTTCGGTCACCACCAAACTTGCGTTCGGGAAACATTGCCAAATCAGTGCTGCTACCGAGCAGCACTGGGAGCACCAGACCGAACATCCAGAGCTCGTTATCAGCGTCGTCGCCAACCCTGCCGCCGCCACCATCGCTACCGCCAGCCCGTCCTCTGCTGCTACAACAATGGCTTCTACCAACAATGCAATCGACCCTGCCCTGCTCGCTGCTGTTGAGGCTGTCGTGCAGAGGGTGGTGAAGACGGCCGTCGAGTTAGCGTTGACCAAGTTTAACGAGGTCATCTGCAAGCTACAGAACGACGTGGCCAGCCTACAGACAACAGTCAACGAAATGAATGACAGACTGATACACAGGATGGAAGAGCTGGAACAGTATCAAAGGCGAGATAATATACGTATCTTTGGAGTCAAGGAAACAGCAAGTGAGAACACGGATGACTCGGTATTAAAAGTCTGCGAAGAAAAGTTGGGGTTTGAACTACCGAGGGACGCTATCTCCCGTTCACATAGAGTCGGCAAAGCGACTGGAGCCGAGAGCTGACGGCAGGGAGAGGAACCGCCCCATCATCGTGCGGTTCGCCACCTATCGTGCCCGACGGAAGGTCTTTGAGGCGAAGAAGAAGCTGAAAGGAACCGGCATTAACATCAGGGAGGACCTGACATAGCGCCGCCAGGAGCTGTGTGCGGTGACATTCTTCAGCATGACGAACGTTTAAACGCAGGCTGGTGCTGTACGTGGACAAGAGCGGCAAGAAGGGTGTGGCGACGTGATTGGTGGAAATACAAGACTGAGAACTTACTACGAACAATGCATGAGGGTTTTCTATATTTTTCCCCCAAAATTGTATTTTAATTACTATTCCTAATCATTTAATTTTAAATTATAACTTCCGTAATATATGTTTTTTCAATAATATTTTACTCTTCTACGTTCATTTTATAAATTTTATTTATTTACTATTGAGAAATTTTTATTTATTTATTTTTTATCATCTATTGAGAAAAGGAGTTTTTCATTTTTTTATTGAATGTTTTAATATAGTTTTATTCATAATATATATTAAGTTTTCAGTTTATTTTTTATTAAAAATGTAAAATTATTTTGAGATAACTTTCTTAAATTATTTGGTAATATGTATAGGTTATTAAATTTTAATTAATTTAATTCACTAGGTAATTTAATTGTTGATCAATTTATCTTTTCCCGTTAAATTTTATTATTTGTGGAGCCATGCAAGCTTGTTGTTTTTGTAAATAGTATATTCATTAAGGTTTGTTTTTATTTTAGAATGAATGTATGTAGAATGTAAGTGTGTGTGTGAATGCGTCATTAGCTGCAGCTTGTGCAGTGGCCTGGGGCACATCCGTCGTGACGCCGCGACCTGTGGACCCAGGATAATGAGTCCATAGGTGTCCGCCACAACGAACCGCTTATCACTCCCCCCTTCCCCGCCCTCCGCTCACAACTGTCCACAGCTGATTGCATCTCTCACTCCTTATCACCCTATCCTAAACAACTGAAGGCGGCGCAAATCAATGCCCAGTCTTTACGTACTCACATTGATGAGGTCAGATAAATTTTTAATACTGGAAATTTTGACATAATTGGCGTATCGGAGTCCTGGCTTAAGCCGAGTATTCATTCAAATGAGGTGTCTCTCCCTGGATATGTGCTGCAGCGGAACGACAGGGTTGGTAGACAGGGCGGTTGTGTTGCGGTGTATATCAGGGAGGATTTGAAGTTCAAAGCCGTTTGCTCTTCACCTTCTGAGTACTCGGCTGGGCCAGAATTCTTATTTCTGGAAATAAATTTATCTACAGCCAATGTTCTGTTACTGGGAGAGTGCTACCGCCCACCAAGATCAGGACATCTGCTTCAGTTTGAAAATGCACGTCTACATAAAATGTTCAGATATAGTCATTTTTTGATCATGGGTGACTTCAACATTGACTTACTATTGACCCCCCAAAACTATGAACATAGACAGTTGACTACCATGTTTGACTCATGCAACATGACTGTACTACCACTTGAACCCACACACCACGCCGCAAATTCTGACACACTTTTAGATCTACTTGTAGTCTACAATCGTCATGATATTATTCATCATGGGCAGCTTCCAGTTCCTGCAATATCCAAGCATAATCTCATCGTGTGCTCGATTAAATCACCCAAACCCAAAACAAAATTTGTTAAATACCGGGATTTCAAATATATGAATGAAGTTCTGTTTATGTTAGATGTTCAGCAAACACCGCGGCACCTTCTTGAAAATTTAAATTCTGTTGATGAAATGGTTTATGAGCTTAATCCCTCCATATTAAATCTCTTTGACAAACACACTTCTATCATAACAAAACGATTGACTAAACGAAGACCTGTTCCGTGGATGACCCCAGAAATAAAAAGTTTGATAGCTACTTGTGATTGGTTGTTTAGAAGAGCAAGGCGGTCACAAAATACGGAAGTACAACAGCAATATCGTCATCTATAGAACCGAATAAAACAGCTTTTGCGTAATTCAAAACTCAGGTACATTCGTAAACTTGTTGAAAATCAAAAGCAAACATCTAGAGTTTTGTGGCGTGAAGTAAAAAATCTATGGCTTGGGAAACAATTTGATCCTCAAGAGGTACACATTGATCTCAATGAGTTAAATGTTTTCTTTTCGTCTTGTAGTCAAAATATTAATGAGTACAAAGTCAATAACTATTTGAATGATTTAGTCCAAACCCCTAATCTGAGATATCCTGAGTTTCATTTTAATACAATCTGACGTTTTGATGGCCATTCGCGGAATCCGAAACAATGCTGTTGGATCTGATGCAATATCAATCCGTCTCATCAAAGATATACTCTTTTCTATTCTACCCATTATAACATTCATTTTTAATCATCTTTAAGATAGTGTTCATTCCCTTCTCCTTGGAAGTCTGCCCTCATCCGTCCCTTAAACAAGGTCTCTGCTCTGACAACATGTCGTAATTTCAGGCCGATAAGTATTTTCCCCACACTATCTAAAGGCCTAGAAAGAATCGTTCACTGTCAAATGACTAAATTCATCACTGACAAAAACATTTTATCTGACTTTCAGTCAGGATTCAGAACAGGACACAGTATGGAAACAGCACTCCTCTAAGTGGCTGAAGACTCTCCGAGGATTAACTACGGAAAGAGTATGCATGTTTGCTGCTTTGAGGAACACTGAAATTTTTTATCCAAAACTAGTTATTAAGATAAATTTCCTTATCCTCCATAAAGATTAGCATTGGAGCCCCTAAATACAATGTACTGTGTTTAGATTTTGTAATATCTCGGTAACCATTGGAGATAGAAAAAAACCTACTAAAAAACGAACTAAATTGTATAGTTTTTGAGCTGATTCTAATGGTGAAAGATAAAATTTGAAATTTTAAAAAATTACATGGAAAAAACGCATAAAACCCATTTTTAAGGTACAATACCTCCCCAAACCACCCGTTCCAATTGACCGATATGTCTGGTTTACGATGTCGTCCGAGCAAATGTAGGAATACACGTCTCTACCAAATTTGGTCTTGATCAGACTATTTTTACGAGAGTTTTCGTGTTCACAGACACACACACACACACATATATATATATATATATATATAAATTTTAACAACTATTGTTTTTGGTCCCTGGATACTAAAGACGAAAAAATAACGTGGTCCCGGGCTTAAGTCTTACCATGAGACCTACGGTAATAGCTTCTTCCCTATGGAAAATTCGCTAATAGAAATAAAATGTAAAATAGTAAGGAAATTTTTATTATTCCAAAAAACAAGAAACTGATAGTCTAAACCACAATTTCCGGTGAAGGAACAATGTTTACAAACTTAACAATGACGACACATCAGCTGTCAGGAGCCGACAACGCAAGCGAAATAGATTAACAACTAATTAATAACATTTTATCGTATTAATTTGAAACACAAGTCAAACGATAGATTAAATGATTTTCTATCGATTGGTATGCAATACACCACATTTAAATGTCGTGGAGAAATGTCAAATTTTACAACCAAATGCACATGCAGTTGCCAGCACAGAAGGGGCCTATTACGCCATAAATACAGTGTTCGCCAGTTGGAGGGTTTACTTAACATATATTGTTAAAATTTAAAAGTTAAAAAAATATATTTACTGTTAATTACATATAACCTTGTAAATAAATTACAGTAGCAAAAAATAAAATATAACCTAAAAGTAAAACAAAGGTATAAAAATGTTTAAGCAATTACAATAAAATAGACAAGAAGAATGCAATTAGCTGTCTTAAAAGTGAACAGCCAATTCCAATTTTTGAGTCTATTACATAAAAAGTCTTATTACATAGTAAGTATTTAGAAAAACAGCACAGTATTCAATGTACTGTAACTACTATGCATTTATATAATTATATTTTATAATAGAACATAATAGTTATATATTGTAAATAAGTATACATGTATAAAGTAAATTACCACATTGAAAACAATGAGACAATTCCACTCATGGAATAGAAAAACAACTTTCCTGTGGGAAATGGGTTATCATGGATATGTCTAAAGGGAATGTTTTCTGTTTATCTAAACAGCTGTTATTATTCTTTTATATGAAAAATTCAAAACAATAGTTCTGGTACTTTCTATGGAAACCTGTTACATATTTTCCATCTTAAAAATCACCAACACCACCCCCAGAGCTAAGACATATCCATGTCAAAACAATGAGACAATTCCATTGCAATGAATAGAAAAACAATTTTATATGAATTAGTTAAAAAATAGTTTAATTCAATGACAAACATACATATATGTAAAACATGTTGATGGTTTGTGATTTGAATGATGATACTTAGTGGCCTTGTTTTTAAGCCAGTTGTAGCAACCAGAGATGTACAGGAAAATAAACTAGACACCTTGCAATGAATCACACGTGAATCAATTTGGATCAAAATATTCAAAATTCTGAGTCATATTATTGTATCTAAAATGTTTCACTACCTCACACTCCATCTTTTTTCCTTTTAGTTTTTTTGCTATAAATGTTAACACATATACTAAGACTATATTCTTATCAGAAACCATTACTTGTGGCATTGTAAGATAAAGCTAAATTTATCTCATCAACAACTTAATATTACTCTCAGTTATGTATAAAATCAGTTGTAATGAAATTTTGAATAATATAAACTAAACAAACAAGTAACTAGGTAATTTACATACAGCCATATGAAATTGATCCGAACAAGAGCTCAAACGCCTCTGAAATGTGGATGGTTTTCAACCACTATCTGTTGGAAATTTTTAAATTTTATGCTATGACAACGAATTAAAGACAGTAAACATCTTTGAACATCTTGAGCAAACAATAGTTAAAAATTAAAAATTGGATTAATAGTGGTTGTGTATGATAATAGACTGAACTGTCAGTGAGATTCATAACATTATTTAACATTTAAGTTTCTTACTATGTGTTTCTTGGCAAGAGTTTTTGAATATAGTATACAAAAGGCAAGAAGGTTAAATATCTAACTGCTATCTTTGGAACACTGACCGTAGTTTAAGAATGTGTGATGTTTGTACTTGTTCTAAAGCTATCTTGTAGGAACCTGTGTTACTGTCTTCTGGCGTTTGGCCCCTCTCCCAGCTTGCGCCACACAACCTGCAATGGGAGATTTAAGTGAATACAAAATAGACCCATGGATCAGGAACTAATTGAAAAATAAAAATCATTATCAAAAATAATAATAATAAAAATTTAAAATAAGCATTATAAAAAATAGACAGATATTTTATTTCCTCAGATATTCATTACAATTTTCCAATTTATACACATTTTAAATCATAATATAATTCCATGCTAGGTTAATTTTTCTTAATTCTTATTGTCTCATGCTAGGTTATATCACTAGATTAATAATAAAAAATAAAATAAACATTTTCACATATATTAAGAAAAAACACAAAGCATTGCAAAAACTACTAATAAACAAACAAATACTAAACAAACAAATATAATGACTCTCTGGAAAATCTAGGACCTCTTAAAGAAAACAACTTAAAATTACACTGAAAGGTGTAGGCTCTACTGATACATTTAAGTTATTGTTAATTAATTCCTCATTGTTTACAAAATGACAAAACGAGTGTCTACAACATTTCAAAGTAACATCTGTCAAATATTGGGAGAGGATAAAGATTAATGTAATAGAGACAGTCGTCGGAAAAAACTTAAAATCTACCATTCCGCTATTTCAAATAATTCACTAATTTCGATCCAGCAGTTTATCTAAAAAATCAACTTTATTTCTTCTTCTTCCCGAACTGTCAAAATATAGTGCAAACGGATGTTGTCATTAGGAAATGTAAACATTGAAACCTAGGACGGTCACAGCAGCTCTTTCTTCTTCTTCTCCTTCTTCTCGAACTGTCAAATTTTAGTATTCACAGCTGTTGACATTCAAGTAATTTTATGTTTTCATTCTCTAAAAATGTAAACATTGAAACTTTGGACGTTCACAGGGCGTAGCCCGAGAGGATTTTAAGGAAATGAGTATGCCTATATGTTGCATGAGTTTAAGATCTACCTTTGTGTAAAATTTCAAACCAGTCGGTTCAGTATTTTTCGCATTTACTTGCCACAACAAACCCACAAACAAACATACAGAAACCATCTCTTCTTTATAATATTTATAGATTATCTTTATATTTTTAAAATTATCTTAAAAAAACAACTTAAATTATACCTAAAATACGCTCAAAATAAAATTTCATAAATTCATATTCCGCTGTAGAGATTTTTGTTTTATAAAATAGAGAAAAAAATTATCTTATTATTATATGTCTTAAAATAAGAGAAGGGAAACATGTGATAGCAAAGTACTTGATTACCGAGTGTTTTGATTTGTGAAAAAGACAAAAAAAACCATTAATTTACTGGCTATACTAAAAAGACTACTAATAAAAGACTTAAGACTTATTTGTACAGTATTTAAATTTCAATTCCTAGCTCAAAACACTTAAAATTGTTTCAATGTCATTGACTTCCTGTAGCCATTTTGGGAGCGTTTCACAAACCCGAGTTTTCACTACGCCAAATAAGGCTAAAAATCTAATAAATATCGAAATTTCACTACGCTGAGGTTTCACAAAACCGAGTACATTATAAAATTCAACTGTTTCACTAAACCGAGTTTTACAAAACCGAGTAAGGGGCTGGGTACCGTCCGCTCTAGAAGTGACTGTAGAAGCCTGTGTAGCGTGCAGTATTACGTGCTTTGCAGGAACTCGCTGTCCAGTCGTGTAGTGAACATAACGTGTGACATAATAAACAACAAATTCAAATGACAATCAAACTCTCTCTGCTTTGAGCATACAATCATCACCAGGAATAGTAATCTCCAGAAAATGTTCTTTCATCAATAACTTATAGCTTGTTTTTTAATTACTTCTTGATTAGCATTATACGTGATGGTTTTACTATAGGATGAAGTAAAAACTCACGTTTTCCAACACAATTTAATATTTTTTTTTAAATATATTTACCGTTGTATATAATTCCAATATAAGTGTAAATATTACGTATTGTTGGAAGACGTGAGTTTTACTTCATCCTATAGCTTTTTTGTGATAAGCTATATTTTATACGGGAAAGGAAAAATTGAACTGTTCTGAATAAAAAAGTCGATCAAATTAACAATGAAATTCTCTCTGCTTTGAAGCATACAATCATCTCCAGAGAATATTAATCTCCAGAAAATTTTCTTTTATCAATAACTTATAGCTTGTTATTGTGATAAGTTCTATTTTTTACAGGCAAGAAAAAACTTAATTGTTCTAAATAAAAAAAATCTTTCTTATAAACAATCAAATTCTCCCTGCTTTGGAGCATACAATTATTTTCGTTTACTATTTTCTATAATTTTCTTTTTAACATTCATCCATGGACAATTTTATTTCTGTATAATATATTAAAACAGTATAAAGTAGCTTAAGTTATTAGATCAATAATATCATTTACACAGATTTCAGGCAGTGAATGCCTTCAAAGCGCATGATAATGCGCGTTGTTGGCCTGCCGGCCGACGTGCTCTTAGTGCGAACTCACTTCTAGAGCGGACGGTACCCAGCCCCTTACTCGATTTTGTGAAACTCGGTTTAGTGAAACAGTTGAATTTTATAACGTACTCGGTTTTGTGAAACCTCGGTGTAGTGAAATTTCGATATTTATTATATTTTTAGCCTTACTCGGCGTAGTGAAAACTCGGTTTTGTGAAACCCACCCGCCATTTTTTCATTTTTAGAGTGAAGACGTTTTTATTAGACATTTTTACTTCCTCAGGAAGTAAGTTAAATATTCTGGGGGCCAAGAATTAAAATATTTTTGTAAAATATGTTTTTCGGGTTTTGGAACAAGCATATGATTGGCACTTCTAAATTTATAACGGTAATAGTGGTTATTTTGAGGGAGATTTTCATTTCTGCAATAAAATCACTTTAAAATTCTATAAACAAACAAGTGTCTTACTGGTAGGATTTTCAGTGAAACAAATATTGGATTACAACTGTCTATTTTTCTTTTGTTTTTGTTGAAGAAGAATCGATTTTATATTTGAATAATAGGTACCACACCAGCATATTACCCCCATATTCCAACCTACTTTGTACGAAAGAGAAATAGAGTGAACACAAAACATTTTCAAGGCACAAATCTCTTAGAAAATAAAAATATCTCAAAACCCCATTTAATGTGAGTTTTAATTTTGCTGTGTGTATTTTCCAATTTATTTCACTGTCAAGAATAATTCCCAGATACTTAATACTACCTAATTTCTGAATTTCTTCCCAACTAGTTGAACAAGGGGATAATTTTAAAAGACAACTTAAACATCTGTAATAAATGGGTCTAATAAACTGTACATCTCTCCTCAAGCTAAAATTAACATATTTTGTTTTCTCTGAGCTTAAAACCATGCGGTTTTGAGTGAACCAGAATTTCAGCCTTGTTAAATTTGTATTTATTTCATTTTGAACTGTTTTTAAGTTATCACCCACATAACAGAGGTCAGTGTCATCAGCAAATGAGGTCAATGCACCCCTGAAGGTTGCACAACAAAGATTATTTATGTAGATCAAAAACAGGATCACACCCAAAACTGAGCCTTGAGGAACCCCATACTTAAGTTGTCCCATTTCACTAACAACCCATTAATTAACACAATGAAAATGAAATGAAAATGAAAATGAAAATTTATTCCCTCAATCCATTTACAGAACAGTACATAACAAAAATAAAATTTCTCAGGAATCATTTTACCATCCTATCCGGTTCTGATGGTATTTACAAGTTCATTGTCCGGTGTTTTCAGTCGTCCACTTCACTGATAAGGTTAGCGAGAGTGAGAGTGGTTACAGTTCACTTTCACTTGATACACCGCTTACTTACTTATATTACTATTGTATTGAAACAACTATGAACATAATGAAACCAACTATAGGTACTTGAAAAAAAAAATTAAATCTAATAAACTCTTACCGTAATATTTTAAAAAGTTATATACATTTTCTTTGCCAAAGAGCCAAAAGTTTTTTTTAATTCTAGTGATAATTTAGACAGAGATTTTGTGTTTTTAATTTTCGTTGGAATGTCATTAAAACATTTTGGGCCTAGAAATACAAAGCTTTTCTCGAAACAAGTTTTCCAGACTTTTGGTCTCTTAAAATTTTTCTTTATTACATTTCTTGTTAGGTATGTTTGTCCATATAAAATCTCATTAACTATTGTTTGCCCACTACGATTGTAAAAAATTCTTAGAACTTTAAAAATATAAAGGTGTTTTATTGGAAGAATATTTAATTTCTTAAAAAGAGGAAAAGAATGTTCTCGTATCCCTTTATTTGTTATAATTCTAATATAATGATTCTGTGTTATTCTCAATTTGTCAACTAAAAATTTATAAGTTCCTCCCCAACAATGCACTGCATATTGCAAGCGTGAGTTTATTAAAGCAAAATAAATCGTCCTCAGAACATCTCTTTGCAGAATATTTCTTAAATAATAAAATTTACGAATATGACTTCTTATAGATGCGTTAGCAATTCAACATGTTTTTTCCATTCCAATTTTTGATCAATATAAATCCCTAAATATTTGAAAGACTCGACTTTTTCCAAGAATTCACAATTACAATTAGCAGCATCACTAATTATGGAACACTACTGTTTCCACTGTTGAAATCAAAACTCCTTGGGCCAAAGTTTATATATTTTGTTTTTGAAACATTAACGAACATATGATTTGCACCACACCAATCCTTTAGTAGTTTTATATCAAAAGAAATCTTTTCAAAAATATTTTCGCTGTTAATGTCTGAATAAAAAAATGCAACATCGCCCGCAAAAGCTGTAATATCCCCTTTAAAATTCAAGTTCAGAAGATTATTAATAAATATTAAGAACAGTGTGGCTGACGTCACCGATCCCTGTGGCACACCCCTAGTCACCACCATAGGCTGACTGATAGAATTTTTGATTCTAACTCTTTGCTCACGGTCGGTTAGATATGATTGGAACCAATTAAGCGCAACCCCTCTTATACCAATTCGTTCAAGTTTGTTTAATAAAAGTTCATGGTTCACCATATCAAATGCTTTTCTAAAATCTATAAAAAGAGAAGTGGCTTTGTTTTTAGAATTCATGGTTTTATACAGGGCCTCAACAAAGTCAGTTAAAGCATCCTCCGTCAATTTGCCCTGCGTAAACCCATACTGATTTTTACTAAACAATATTATCCTATTTAAAAATTTAGTAATCTGTTATTCATTAATTTTTCAAGTACCTTTGACAGTACGGGAAGCAAGCTTATTGGTCTGAGTTGATCTAATCGGTCAGCCCCATTTTTCTTTGGTATTGGAACAACAATACTTTTTTTTAAACTATCAGGAAATATTCCAGATATAAAACTTAAATTAAATATATGGGTCAGAACAGGTGCAATATCTGCTGCTACAAGTTTTATGATTTTTACTGACAGATTATCAATACCAACAGATTTTTTATTTTTTAAATTATTAATAACATTTATTATTTTCGATTCTTGAATTTTCGATATAAAGAAGGACTGGCAAATACTGTTATGATATACTATATTGGCTTGTAAAATATGCTGATCATTACAATGATTCGTAAAATATATGTTTATTTCTTCAGCCATCTTTGCAGGGTCAACAACTTCAGATCCATCATCCAAAACTAGTTTACATAACTCACTTCACTTATAACTTCCTGTTATCTGATTAATAACCCTCCACTGACCACTCGTATCACCTTGAGCATTTATGATAAGCCCAGAATAGTACTCGTTCTTCGTTCGGAGAGACAGAGACACTGTCTCTGTCTCTCCAAATATACTTGCCTTGTACTCTACAGCAAAGCAAAATCATCAAAGCAAGTATATGGTGTGTTTGAAGGTGCACAAGATGAAACTCACAGTAACTGTAATTTTTTTCAAACCTGATACAGATAAGCTGCAATCTGGATACACCGGACTTTACTGTATTTTCTAAATTATGTTTTCTAACAGTAAACAAGTTTTATATACTGAAATAGTCAAATTTGTATTTGATATGATCTTTTGATGCAAAATTTAAGAAAAATAAAGGACAGAGTTTTGAAAATTCATAATGGCGTTGGTTATTAATTATTAAATTAACAATTAGTAGGACTTTTCCAACGCGTCTTATGTTTAAAATCTACACAACGTTTCGAGAGTTGGATAAACTACTCCCGTTTTCAAGTGCCTAACAATATTTACATCTGTACAAACCAAAAGGTTATTTCTACATATAAAAAAGAAACTGGTCAAAAACACAACAAAAAATATAACTATAGAAAAAAATTGTAAATAAAACACTCTACTTAGCCTATTCTGTACATTCGGAAAATTGCAAACGAACGACTCTAACACTCTGCCTCCGAGCTAGCGTACGTAAAAAATACCCCCGTCGCAGCAGACCTGCATACTCAGCGAATTTCTAAATCAATAATATAATAATAATATATGACAAGTTTTATAAAAATCTGTCCATAAACATGAGAATTATTTGCCTATTCTCCATAAGATTAACATGGGAAAGAGTATGCAGGTTAGCTGCTGTGAAGAACACTGAAAGTAGTCATTTCTACCATAAATAATTTTTATCTTAACATTTATACCAACTTTCATCATTCATCTGTTTGCCTACTTTGCCTTTTGCCAGGAGTTTGCCTACTCCCTATATGATTAATTTGGGAAAAGAGTATGCAGGTTTGCTGCCACGATAAACACATACACTATGGTTTTTAAGCATTAATGGACAGATCTCAACCATATGAAGCTAAATATCAAGTTTTATCTAAAATTATTGATTAATATGGGAAATATGATTTTTTCCCTATCCTCCATAAGATTAACATTGGAGCCCCACAATACAACGTACTGTGTTTAGATTTTTTTATATCTCGGTAACCGTTGGAGATAGAGAAAAACTTTAAGGTACTTAATTGTGTAGTTTTTTAAGCTGATTCCATTGGTGAAAAATAAAATTAGAAATTTTTAAAAATTACATGTGAAAAACGCAAAAACCCCATTTTGGGGTACAAAACCCCCCCCAAATTACCCGTTCCCATTGACCGATATGTCTGGTTTACGAACTCGTCCGGGCATTTGTAGGAATGCAAGTGTCTACCAAATTTGGTCTTGATCGGACCATTTTTACGAGAGTTATCGTGTTCACAGACATGTATATATATATATTCCACTATTTAGTTCATCAAATAGGGCTACTAATATAATTATCTTTAAATAAGTCAACCGAGTACCCTTAGAAAACATTTTAATTATTTCTTCGACATGTTTCGGGAATCATCCCATCTTCAAGAATACTTTCAAGAATACATTTTCAAGAATACTTTTTGTACTTCTTGAAGATGGGATGATTCCCGAAACATGTCGAAGAAATAATTAAAATGTTTTCTAAGGGTACTCGGTTGACCCACAATACAACATACTGTGTTTAGATTTTTTTATATCTCGGTAACCGTTGGAGATAGAGAAAAACTTTAAGGTACTTAATTGTGTAGTTTTTTAAGCTGATTCCATTGGTGAAAAATAAAATTAGAAATTTTTAAAAATTACATGTGAAAAACGCAAAAAACCCCATTTTGGGGTACAAAACCCCCCCAAACTACCCGTTCCCATTGACCGATATGTCTGGTTTACGAACTCGTCCGGGCATTTGTAGGAATGCAAGTTTCTACCAAATTTGGTCTTGATCGGACCATTTTTACGAGAGTTATCGTGTTCACAGACATGTATATATATATATATATATATATATATATATTTGAGTTGGTAAATGAGGGCTACTATTAATATTAAATAATTATGCATAACTTAGCACCCTTTTTTTTTGTTTGAGAAATTATTTTATTTAAAAATTCACAACATGTTTCAGACTTAAGTCTGAACTTAAGTTCTGAGTAACTTAAGTCTGAGTCAGACTTAAGTCTGAAACATGTTGTGAATTTTTAAATAAAATAATTTCTCAAACAAAAAAAAAGGGTGCTAAGTTATGCATAATTATTTAATATATATATTCCACTATTTAGTTCATCAAATAGGGCTACTAATATAATTATCTTTAAATAAGTCAACCGAGTACCCTTAGAAAACATTTTAGCGAATTTCCCATAGGGAAGTAGCTATTACCGTAGGTCTCATGGCAAGAGTTAAGCCCGGGACCATGTTATTTTTTCTTCTTTAGGTGCCCAGAGACCAAAAACAATAGTCGTTAAAATTTTAGCGAATTTCCCATAGGGAAGAAGCTATTACCGTAGGTCTCATGGCAAGAGTTAAGCCCGAGACCATGTTATTTTTTCTTCTTTAGGTGCCCAGAGACCAAAAACAATAGTCGTTAAAATTTATATATATATATATATATATATATATATATATATATATATATATATGTGTCTGTGAACACGATAACTCTCGTAAAAAAGGTCCGATCGAGACCAAATTTGGTAGAGACGTGTATTCTTACAAATGCTCGGACGAGTTCGTAAACCAGACATATCGGTCAATGGGAACGGGTAGTTTGGGGGGGTTTTGTACCCCAAAATGGGGTTTTTTGCGTTTTTTCACATGTAATTTCTAAAAATTTCTAATTTTATATTTCACCATTGGAATCAGCTTAAAACACTGCATAATTAAGCTCCTTAAAGTTTTTCTCTATCTCCAACGGTTACCGAGATATAAAAAAATCTAAACACAGTACGTTGTATTTTTGAGGCTCCAATGTTAATCTTATGGAGGATTAAAAAAAATTAATTTTTCACTTATTAACCAATATTTTTGGATAAAACTTGATATTTAGCTTTATGTAGTTGGTACCCATAAGTTTATACTAAAAAATCATAGTTTATGTGTTTATCATGGCAGCAAACCTGCATACTCTTTTCCCATGTTAATCATATGGAGAATAGGTAAACTCCTTTATTTATGGACAGATTTTGATGGAAGTTGGTATGAATGCTAAAAATAAAAATTTTTGATGGTACAAATGCCTACTCTCAGTGTTCCTCATAGCAACAAACCTGCTCACTCTTTCCCATGTTAATGTTATGGAGAATAGGCAAATGAATTCTCATGTTTATCGACAGATTTTGACCATTTGACTTGTCGTATATTATTATTATTATATTATTGATTTGGAAATTCGCTGAGTACGCAGGTCTGCTGCGACGGGGGTATTAATTATTTCTTCGACATGTTTCGGGAATCATCCCATCTTCAAGAATACTTTCAAGAATACATTTTCAAGAATACTTTTTGTACTTCTTGAAGATGGGATGATTCCCGAAACATGTCGAAGAAATAATTAAAATGTTTTCTAAGGGTACTCGGTTGACTTATTTAAAGATAATATATATATATATATATATATATATTTGTACTTCTTGAAGATGGGATGATTCCTGAAACATGTCGAAGAAATAATTAAAATGTTTTCTAAGGGTATTCGGTTGACTTATTTAAAGATAATTATATTAGTAGCCCTACTTGATGAACTAAATAGTGAAATATATATAAATTTTAACGACTACTGTTTTTGGACTCTGGGCACCTAAAGAAGAAAAAATAACATGATCCCGGGCTTAAGTCTTACCATGAGACCTACGGTAATTAGATTCTTCCTTATGGAAAATTCGCTAAAAGTAGGACCGCACAACAAGAAGGTCAGACCTCTACTTATTTTAACTGATTAACAGCTAATGGAAAATACTAAGTGAAAAACAATAATAATTTAGTACCATATAGGCCTACTGTTAGGGGTTGGTGTCAAAAAAGTTAGTAACCCTAAAAAATGTTACAATTTAACAAGAATTGAAAGTTATGTAACATCACCTTCAACACATGAATAGGTTCATTCATTCGTGAAGGTACTGTAGAACCTCCTGATAACCGACCTAGTGGCCAACTCTGTGCTTCCCACGCTCTCATCATCACTTAGCCCGTCAAAACATAGAGGACTTCTATTCTATTTGTAGACAAAACTATATACAAATATTATAATTTTTCAGTTACTATAAACATTATTATGTTTATTTTATTGTGTTATAGGTACAATAATGTTGTTTTATAATATTTTAGCGCTGTTTTTCTACCTAAGAAATGTGTTTTATTTGCTCCTCCCGATGTCCGACTACTTGGCCTTTCCGACCATGGCCCCGTCCCGTCACAGTCAAATCTAAGAGGTAGAGCCATAATTGTTAATGACAATAAAGGATTGTAAGCAATGTTTTATCTCTGATAAGAAAATATAAATAAATTATCTGTGTGCTGTTGCATGCACTCTTTAAATTTTCTTTTTAATTTGCTGCAAAACTTTAATCCCTTTTCTCAGCTGTGTAACGGGACAGTAGAGAAAGCTTATATACTATCAGTGCGGCTAAAAATAGGGATAAAATAACTCAATACAAGCTACTCTAATTTAGTTATGCATATAAAAAAATTTCAAAAATAATTATTTTTTTCGTTAAAGATTTTTTGTTACTAAACTTAAACATTATGTATTATCTATGTCTTAACTAACACGTTCATTACTGAAAAAATTATGATATTTTTAGCGGAGCTGAAAATGTGAATAGTGAAATTACTTTTATTTGAAGTAGGAAGTATGAAACCTCTGTTCGCGTTCAATGTAACAGAAATGTATCAAAAATGAATCAGATTCACAAACAATTATGTCATTGTTGAGTGGTACATATCGGCTTGTTACCCCCCGAGAACATGTTATAACATAGATACTTCCCGCCATGCTAACCGGCAATAGTGCTCCTTCAGCTAGAGCTGGGCTTACACTGACAATTTTAGTTGTAATGCGACAAAAGGCCGAAATCAACCGTGCAGCGTCCGGGCGCAGGCGGGTGCGGCAACTGTCGTGTACGCCCACACAGAACGTATTAAAGAGGTTAATTTTTGTTAAGAGCTCTTGATAGTAAATACAAATAAATTTAATGGTTGGCTCACATTACACATCTCACGCAGCAGTGCCTTCTCCCCATCATCCATATCCTGAGTGGACAGGTCGGTGTCAGAGTGTTCAAGCTGTTCTCTGACTTCCAACACCTGCAGCGCCTGCACCACAGCCTCGCACTAATTAACACAAATACAACATTACATAAAGCCCACACATTCCACAATCCATGTGTTTGTGAATGCAAACATGTGATCCGTTTTGGTACATTTCAGTTCTCTTGTGAAACTGTTTTTAAGGGACCGTCAACTTATAACATGAAAAATAGATTAATTATATGATCATTCACAGTAAAAAAAACTTCTTTACCGAGTTTATTACACTTTGACAAAGTTTGTTATTTATTTTAGTGCATGGATGTAAACATTTATTTTGCCTACCAATATATACTTTTTTTAAATTTTTTATTAAATAGAGCAATTAGAAATTCAATTTTTATGCTTTTCAGTGCTTGAGGAGGGTGAACACCAAAATTTCAAGGTCTGCTTTGTACACAATTCTGACTCTAGACCTAGGCTAACTAACACAAGACAAGCGCAGAAGAATGATTTTGTCTGGTATTGTTTTGATCCAAAACGCCCGACCACACGAAGCCAAAATGTCAAAAGACCTCCTCAAAAATTTTGAATGGGAATTTTTTGAACATCCACTGTACAGACTGAATCTAGAACTAAGTGATTATCATCTGTTACAAGAACTGAAGTCTTGGTTAGGTGGGCAGTGCTTCGCTACTAATGAAGAACTTCAGGACACCATCAAGACTTACCTGTCCTTACTGGCAGCAACATTCATTGAGGAAAGGAATTCAAAAGCTTGAGTCACTGTATGACTAGTGCCTCAATCGTTCTGACATCAGAGTACAGCTTTGTCTCTTTTGTTGTCATACCTTGCTGATAGAAAGCAAGTGGTTTCTTTAAGAAATGGTGGACGCATTGAGGGCAATTAGATGGTGCTGTCCTCAGGAATCCCTCAGGGCTCTATATTAGGCTCCTTCTTATTTTTGGTTTATCTGAATGATCTTCCGAACAATATGAAATCTCATATTGTGTGTTATGCTGACGATACAACTGCTCTGTCTTTCTCAAGAGATTTAGATGGGCTAAAGTCTGCAATGAATCAGAAATTTTTCAGCCCCAATAGATGGTTTTCTTCAAATGGTATCCACCTAAATCAACAGAAAACCAAGGTAATGGTTTCCTCTCCAGCAAATCGAGATTTGGAGGGTTTCGATGTAAATGGAGTCATACCTTCAGATTCTGCTTCCCTCCTTGGCGTTACCATAGAGAGGGGACTCTGCTGGTCAAAGCACATTGACACTCTCTGTTCCAAACTATCATCCCTTACGTTTGCATTTAAGGTGCTGATGCCTGTTTTGAATATGGAAACCATTCTTCAAATTTATTATGCTTATGTTTACAGTAGGATGAAATATTATATTGGTTTTGGGGGATCGTTAAGTGAGACGCAATGGGTTCTCAGGTTTCAGAAACGGATTGTCCGGATCATCTGTAAAGCAGGAGTCCGTGATCATTGCAAACCATTCTTTCAACAGCTAAATATTTTAACTCTTCCAGGTGTGTATATTCTTAAAGTTATGTCTTTCTTTAAAAACATTCCTCATCTCTTTGAATGCAATGTTGCCCGGCATCACTATAACACTCGCCATAAGAGTAATTTGGTACATCCTATTCACAGACTGACAATTCTCGAAAAGGGTATTCATTACTCTGCCCAGCGGTTGTATAATGCACTGCCTCTGTAATTGATAAAAATTTCAAAAATCAAATTATTTTTGAGAAAAATAAAATTTATGTTGCTTAAGAAGTGCCCCTACTCAATGAAGGTATTCCTTTCAGACTGCGCCAAAGTTTAGTGTAAAACTGTTGTTAATATTTCGTTAATTGATTGAATTATTGTTATTGTAAATGATTATAGACTGCTTTTCTTTTATATTTATAACTATTGACACTTTTCATATAACTTTTAAGTATTTTACGATGATAAGTTATTTACGAAATAAGGATTATGATTATGATTATGACCCATTGGTACGACTGATTTCCGCCTAAAAGGTCACTTCAAATATTGGTAGCAGAGCATCAATAGGATTCTAGCCAAAACACAATAAATTCTATTTTTCAAAGTTAAATTCAGTTCGAAGAAGTGAGGAAGTGTTGCTCAGTCGTCTCGACGGGCAGCTCTTGACATGAAAGGTTGTGCAACCAAACCTGAGCGAACTCGCAGCAGCGACACATGTTCGTCTGATCTATTCAAGTCAGATAAAATAAACTGGACATTTTTTTATGAAAACTGTTTAACTTTATTTCAGAGAAATTCCAATCGTAAAATAATTTTTTCATTTTTTGCCCCACATTAAATTTTCTTCTTCCTCATTCCGAGCATCAAGGGGAAATCTTGTTGGTTCAGGTAGTAAATAATTCTAACAGGGGATAAAAGAGCTTCCACAACTCCAGTACCTGCTTGCAGTTTCTTATTCTGGGCATCAATAGTTGATTATTAAGACAATGTTGTAGTAGTCAGCCAGTAGTAGCCGTAAGGTAGACTCCATCAGAGTGAAGGTTTTCAGAAATCATAGCAGAAAATAAGATTAAATTCTTTATCAGCATATCATTTTGCACCACAGAATTAAATTTTTTTACACAAAAATGTTTTGAATTATTGCAATGTCATTTCCACACAATCATAAACAGTTATTAGGCGTGCCGTTTGATATAAGGGAGTACAGTAGAACCTCGATTATCCGGGGTAATCAGCGGGAGAGAGCGGGAGAGAGTTAATCCGAATAAAGAAAATAATTCAAAGTATTCACGTAAAAACCGCCCTAGTTTATTATTAATACATCATTAGTTGTCAGCACGCTTTAAACAAATCTTCGTCACTGATAACTTCGAATGCGAATGCGGGCATTTGGTTATCGCATACAAACTATTATCTGACATTTTTACAAAGATTATATACAACTTAATTTAATTAAAAATATTACAATATACAGACAAACAAACAGTTAAATTGAAACAATAGACTTAATGAAATGAATTGAAAAACTAGTTCAAAACTGTAACTCATCGACAGAATAATCAAAACTGGCAACTGAAAAATCAAGTCAGCTGAGCTGTAGGGACGTTCCGATACTTCCGATACTAGTAGGTATCGATATTTTCCTTTCGATATTCAGAGTATCGGTATCGGTATCGCATTTCCGATATTATCGCGGTATCGGAAGAAATGTTGGAGTATCGATATCGAATGCCTAACTCTGTAAAGCGCTGTACATTCACGATTCCATTAAAGGCAATATTCATATAGGGCCTAATTCGATAGTAAAATATGTTATTGAGCAAGAGCTATATCAAAACTATTATATATATAATACTGTATATATATATTTTAATATTGATTCACAATTTTGCTTTTTGCGAACATTATTTTATAGTCAATCCTAAATAATGTTGATTGCTTGGAGTAGGCTGATAGGCATATAGCCTATTTTCTAAGTTGATTTTTTATTTAAATTTTTATATTTCAAACATTTTTAATATGAATCCTTCTCTAACTTACAACACTATTTAATAAGCTATTACTAAAATGATGAATTAGTATTGTTAATAAGTAGTGAGTTTGAAGCAATTTTTTATGACCAAGTTTCTTCTTTCAAGACAAAAAGGTTCTTAAAAAATTATTCTTTGCCTGGTGACCATGTTTCTGTGATATAATTTATTCAGCGATCCAAGAGTTCTCTAACTCATCAAAATATCAGAATAAGGAACAAGAAGTAAGTATGTTAAATAATTGTTCAACTTTTGGGAATTTCCCTGCATTAAGATGGCTTTGTGTTGTGTTATTGTGTTTCGATACCGATACTGGCGATACTTACGATATCGATACTTTTGTTCCGATAATATCGGGTATCGATACTTTTGATTCAATATAGTATCGATACTAAATATCGGCTGCAAGCCAGTATCGGAACGTCCCTACTGAGCTGTTGTTCAAACAAAACACGGCTGAGGCCTGAGGGGAGGGGTGATGACTCATCGACATCTGGCAGTCTCCTTCCTTATCTCTCTTCCTTTGTCCGTCTTCTCTCTCCCCGCTCACACACATGCGCAGTATCTATTGCGCAATATAGTGCATGTGTCGTCATGGCCACGGGCCAATCAGATACTGAGTTGCATTGTGAACAGCGGTGTAATGAAGAAATATTGATAGTCTGGCGCTTGCTTATTTCGTCAGAACGTTGATCGATATTTTATTTTCCTTTCAAGTTTGTGTTTATCTACTCTTTAGTTAATACCCAGAATATTTTCAGTAAAATTATTATATAATGTTCAGTTTGTTTCAAAACTAATTTCACGTTAGTATAGAGTATTATTATCACGTATTTGAAATTAAAAAAGTTTTCATGAGAAAATTGACGATGAAAAACTTCTTTTAAAATAATAATTTTTTGCTAGTTTTGGACCCCGGTTAACCCGCCACCCGGTTGATCCACCCCCGGATAATCGAGGTTCTACTGTAGTTCAATCGAGGGAATAAAAAATAATAAAATAAATAAAAATAATAATAAAAGGGAATAAGTTAATAGAAAAATACAAAAAAATGATACTTGAGTAATTGACATGTATGAATGAGAGGAAATTGCAATGAACCGTTATTAATAAATGGAGTTGAGAATAGTAATTATTTTTCAGATATATTTTTATATTTTCCTAGTAATGTTTTAGTAAGCTGCCAATATTTTCTACTAATTTAGTAATAGACCGTTATTTTTTTATTTGCAAAGAGAGGTTGTTAACAAAATGACAGGAAGTGCAGATAATATAATTGAACACATAAGAACGACTTGGAGGTACAGTCCCTGGCCTGTACACTCACGGCAGGAAAGGTAGCCAAAGACAGATTCGGTTCGCAGTTTTTAGATATAATAGTCCTTCAAACTCAGTGTAAGCAATATTTTTTTCACACTTTACAATTAATTAGCATTTCGGTTTAGCCAACTCAAAATAACAGTTCATGTAGTTCAGAAGACGTTTTTTAATTGAAGAAATGATAATCTTGGCAAATACCTTGTGAGGAAACTTTGTTTCCACAAACCGAGCCCAAATAGTCAATCTTGTACCAGTTGACTGCCCTTTTGAATTACAAAACAAGCGATGAAAATTCAAGCGATTCGTGATTCAATGATTAAACGTTTGGAAGATTACAAGAGAAGGAAGCAGCACCACTGTCCTCTAATAATTGAACGCACAATAGGAATTTCAGGAGCGACAATTCATGATATTAAATGTGTTCTGAAAAAGGAAAAGCTAGTGTTTTACCTAAAAAGTCCCCTTATAATTTTTCAAGGCACTAATGACATTTTTAAACATACGGGATTTCCACATATGTGTAATCAGTACAAGTCTGTGATAAGGTTTTTAAGGAACTCGTTTCCAAGAATTAGGTTAACATTAACACAGCTACTAACCTCCCATCGCCGCTGCAATGTCCGCGCCGAGCCGCGAAACATTGTCGCAGCAGAATATTCCCCGTGCGTATACAATATAATCTCAGCACTGTCAAGCAGCTCAGGCACATAATCAAAATTTTTTGAAATTTTTAGTAGGAACAAATCAACTGTTTGAACTAAAGCTAGTGGATGAGAAGGAAGCTCTAATTGCAGTTTTGCCAAAAACATCAGGTCATTTGAGAACACTGTGGGCATAAGCGATAACAAACGCGCAATCATACTTGCAGCTGTATCGCAATATGTTTGAAATGTTATTGCCGTAAAGAGTTAGACAGCAGCTGAAATCAGATGCTGTTTACAGAGTGCAAACTGGCAAAGGTTCAACGAACCATTGATCGATTTTATCACAAGCGTGCAGAATACAGCAAAGATTCTATTGCGGACCCTTTGGACATAGTTGACAGGCATAAATGTGCAGACACAAGCATATCTGGCGGGTTTTCTGGCTCCAGTAAAAATCAAGAAGCTGTTGCGCTTGCTCCCGAGATAGAGGTGATGTGTCATATTGAGCGAACAAAGTTAACACCATAGCATGAGTAGGTAATTTTCGACCAGCTTCTAAAGTGAAGGAAGCTTTCAGGCACCATTCAAGCCAAACACGTATCGGCATGATGCAATCAGACCAAAGTACCAAGAGAATCACCGCAACCATTTTTTACATAAAAAAAAATAAAGCAATCTTTTAGCAGCTATGTTTTTATTCAAATGAATACAAATTTAAAATAAGAGAAAAGCTTTACACAACGGTTCAGATTTCAAGCAATTTCATCATTTGAGAAGATTTTCAAAATTCCCACCTTTTTATCTGATGCACATGCAAACTCTTTTCCTGAATTCTCTCATAGTCACCTTCATGTTTGATTCATTATGTAGAAGTTCACAAGCTGTCAAAATTCTATTCCTCAACTCTTCTACATTTTGAACTGGCGTGAGATAAACTTGTTGCTTGAGGTGACCCCAAAAATTGTAGTCGAGGGGTGTAAGGTCTGGAGACTGTGGGGGCCAGGCAATGATTTTTCCTCTCCCGATCCACATGTCAAAAGAACCACTGATGTGCTGACGGACCTCCACGTTAAAGTGTGTGGATGAGCCATCTGCTTGAAAGATGATGCGCTGGCGCAATTCAAACGGCAAGTCTTCAAGGAGTAATGGTAAGGTTTCTGTTAGGAATTAAAGATATTGAATGCCATTTAAGGCTGTTGGTACGTCAAGGGAAGGTCCTATAAGCCAGCTTCCAAAAAGTCCAATCAAGACATTTACTTTGAACCGTACTTGATGAGAAGATTCATCCATCAGGTAAGGATTCTCTGCAGCATAGTAATGTTCATTGTGTATGTTTAAAATACCATCACGAGTAAATGTTGACTCTTCTGTCCATAAAATGGTCTTGAGGAAATCGTGGCGATCACATTGACGAATCAAGCGGCAGAACTGAACTCTCAGAGGAGGATCTCTTAGTTCTAAGGCTTGCACTCAAATGAAATGGTAAGGATGAAGCTTTTCTTTACATACAAGTCTAATAACATATCATTGGGAAACTCCAAATCACGTGCAACTGATCTTGTACTTGTTTGTGGTTCTCTTGCAAAGCGGTTAAGAACTGCTTCTTCAACTCCAACGTCTTGAATAACATTCCAAACTAATCGAGTATTAGTAGGAAACCTTCCATTTTCACGCAAGTAGCAATGGACATTGACAAAAGTCCAACAGGAAACCTTCTATTGGGATAGTGGCGACTGAATTCACGTTGACTTTCTGTTGCATTTTAGTCACAGAACCCGTAAACCATAATAATGTCAACATATTCTTGATAGGTAAACGACATGACAGCTCAAAACAACAATAATAACTACCGTTATGACTTCAGGAAAGCTTAAGTTGTAATGTGCAATTCAAAACAAACAAAAAACCAAATAGATGAAGAGTAACATAGTATAACAATAAAAATCAGATGATTATAATTTGCTTACTTCCTAGTCAGCTGATTTAGTCAAACTATTTAGCTAATAAAGAAATCAATTACAGTAATTAGTTGTTTAGAGCCAATATGACAAATGTTAGTGCTGTCTGTACCTTATCAATGTTTTTTGAACATTTTTTTCAATGCATGACTCCTTAATATTTATACATAATTTTAAAGCTAAATAAATGAGGAAGTTTTTTTTTGCAATTTGATATAACAAATAAGAAATATTTAGTTGGTTGTATTAAGCCTTAAATTTGTTTGGAAAATTTCAGTAAAAATATTTTTTACTTCAAAAGTTATTTAAAAACCATTGTAAAAGGAGTTATTGTGAATATACTATGTGTAAAATATTGCAAATTTAATGCTCTTTCAAATGGTGTTTACTTTCCATAGTTCTTTTTGTAAATAAAATCAAGAGGTAAAATTAATGTAGTGAGTAGAGACTCACCCTGTATATATATATATATATAAATTTTACCGACTATTTTTTTGGTCTCCAGGCACCTCTACACAAAAAAGTAACATGGTCCCAGCCTTAAGTCTTGCCATGAGACCTATGGTAATAGCTTCTTCCTTATGGGAAATTTGCTAAAAAAAATAGCCCTTGTAGAAACAATAAAATGAAAGTTACCATATAAAGATTTTTTCACTGAATACTTTATTGATTACAAAAAAAACAATGTTCACACTGGTGGTCATGCAGAAAGAATTGGAGGGCGTAAAGATGTTGACATACACAACAACAAAAGATATGCAGCAAAGTTTATTTGTATAATATCTAGCCAGAAAACTCACATTATCAGCAGGTGGGGTTTCCCATGGAGTAACAGCTGATACAGGTGCCTGGCCCAATTTTTGTTGTAGAACTCGCTTTTCCTCCTCCAGGATTTTTATCCTTGCTTCCAATCGTTGTACATGTTGAACTAATTCATCTGTAAAATTTAAAAATATTATATTTAACTAATAATAAAATGATAAAAGTATATATATATATATACTTGCACACGGATCTCGAAAACGGCACTAACGATTTTCTTTAATTTTGGAAATAACTAATTTCCTATTAGAAAATAAGTTCTAGATAGGTCTAATGTCCAGAAAAATTCCGGTTTTCTTGTAATATTAAACTTAAAATCTAAAAAATTAACATTACGCTCATGGAGAATCAAAATGTAAACAATACAAATCAAAACATCTGTTTATAACCGTTTGACAGTTGTTGACTAAAGATGGTGTTGAACAATATGTGAGTAGAGGTTTTGCAAAAATATTTTATTTTATGTATAAATGAAGAATTATCAAATTACTAAACAATTTGTAAAAACTAAAGGGTAAATTAACGTGTGAAATAAAAGCAGAGAAAAGTATTTCCAAAATCTTTTTTCATATTTTAATAAAAAACATATTCTTTAAATTGCTTGAAGCCGCTGTAACAAACCAATTAACTGGTGTAAATTAAATTTCTCTTTTGCTTTTCAATCCTCATTACTTTTCTAACAAAATCAGTTGATCACAGGCTAATAATAACTGTATGGGTAATTAATTTAGTATAAGATCAGCTAAAACAATTGAGGTTGTCCAAATACCCTTAAACGACAGCCCGAATTTGGCCGACGCCGTAGTACAGTGGCTAGCGCTTAGGTTTCACGCGCCGGATGATCTGAGATCGATCCCCACCTGGTGATCGTCTCTTTTCCGGGTAGGATTTGGCATACATATCATATATGAGTTTTTTATTTAATCTTAAGGCTAAGCCCCACACTTGCCTGTAAAGTTTGTATATGTTAAGTTTAAGAGGAAAAGATGTGATGCATTTTGATTACATGCATACATCAATAATGTAAATATTTTATTAACAGCCGATTTTGTGTTGCTTTATTTTTACCAGTCGACAGCTAACATCATTGTGCATCAATTCCGGCGAATTTTTAAGATTGTTCTGAAAACAAGCGTTTATAGATTACTGGTTGAGTAGTTTGTTAACTACACTGGATAGTTGTTGTTGAGTTGTTGTTTTGTTCCGAGTTTTATTATAATATATTATAGTTATACATTATCATAGTTTTATTATATATGTATATTTATTTGTGAATTATTATAAACAATGCCGAGAGCCAGAAGATCTCATCTTTCAAGATATACACGTAATGCTATTCGAAAACTGAATATTGTGAATCAATCCTCTGATGAAGAACGAGGAATTGCACAAGCACAACACCATGGTGGCATGACCCGACTTCGTTCTTCTCAAATACAAGAAGAAAGAGATGGGTATTTTTTTTGTGCTGTTCATCAACGACATTGGCAATAATTTGAGTGTTGGTTTTTTATTGTTTGCTGATAATATTAAGCTTTACCAGAAAATAAGGACAGAAGATGACTTTCGCTTGCTGCAAGACTCGCTCCACCAACTATCTCAATGGTGTGACACAAACCTAATGGAGATTAATCCTTCTAAGTCCAAGCATATTACATTTACTCGAATGAAGTTTCCTATTATTGTGGACCTGTACTTGGGGGGAGATCCGATTGGGAGGTGTGATGCTGTAAGGGATCTCGGAGTGATCATGGATTCATCACTTAACTTCAGTACCCATATTGATGGTGTTTGTTTGAGAGCATCAAGGATTATGGGCTTGGTCTTTAGACTGGGGAAATTTGGCCTCAACACTCGAACAATGGCATTACTATTCAAGTCATTGGTTCGACCGATTCTGGAATATGCTTCCCCTGTGTTGTCTCCACATCAGCTGGGACAAATTGATAAACTTCAGTCTGTACAGAGAAGGTTCATAAGAATACTGGGAGTGAAGAATGGCTATGCCTACAGAGATGTTCCTATTGCCGAAATCGAAACGTACTTCAATCTGACCTCTAGACGTCTTGTTGCTGATCTGGTGTTTCTCTACAAGCTGATCAATGGAGATATTGATTGTGCTAAAATACTTCGAATGGTCAACTTCAGGATCCCCACACCCACCAGGGCGCAATACCTCTTTGAGTTGAGGCTTAGTAGTACAAACTACCTCCACCACAGCCCTATTCCCAGAATGCTGAGAGCTGGAAATGAGGTCTGCAATCTGGTTGATTTTTTCTCGGACTCCTTGGGAACTTTTAAGCGCCTGCTTCAGTCATTGGATAAAAGTGATGCAGAATTTAGTCATCCTCGAGCATGAAGTGGTCCAGGCTCAGCTGAAGAGGGAGTTTCGGTGATGTGGTGCTTGGTAGCTGCGTTAAAGGGCTACAACAGTGTCTGTGAGGGCATGGCCTCCTCACCTTCCCCTTACACACAGACATACTCCTACAAAGAACACATATTCACAGATCTTTATTGCTGTTATGTTTACATATTTATTTTTTTTATTGTTATTTAATTGTTATATATTTATTTTGTTGTTTGTTAATTATTGTTTATATTACATATTTATGTTTACACATATATTCATGTTATTGCCTTATGCTGTTTATGAATTTGTTATTGTCATGTAGGCAATTTTACTTGTTTTTGTTGAAGTTTCGTTTTATTTATTGTTCTTATCATTATCTTATTTTTTTAAATAGTCTTTATGATCCTTACACATATTGCTGTATTTGTTAAATTGATGATAGTATAAGAACTAATTTAAGTATAATATCTTAGACTACCATCTTGTAAGCAAACCATTCTGTAAAATTGGTTTAACCGTGGGAAATACAAATAAATAAATAAATAAATAAAGAGAAGCAGCCAGAGAAACAGCTCGGTTAGCAATGAGAAATCATCGAGGTAATCACTCAGTTCAGCAGCGAGATAATATTCAATGTGCAAGAAGAAATGCTTCAAGTGTTGATTTGAATAAAACGGCGTTTAATTATGACTGCACAATTGATTATAGCTCGCATCCTT
Source organism: Nephotettix cincticeps (assembly GCA_023375725.1). Lineage (NCBI taxonomy): Eukaryota > Metazoa > Arthropoda > Insecta > Hemiptera > Cicadellidae > Nephotettix > Nephotettix cincticeps. The sequence goes on from CM041791.1 coordinate 73,935,423, forward strand.
CAGTTCTTATTGGTCCAATGGATATTGTTTGTGAACATTGTAATGCATTAAAATTTCCAGGTGAAATGCCCGGATTGAGCTGCCTTAATGGCAAAGTCAAATTGCCATTTCTGACTCCACCTACTGAACCGTTGCATTCATTGCTGTGTGGCGAAACACAAGAATCAAAAAAGATTATAGCTAACACACGAAAACACAATGGCTGCTTTCAAATGACATCGTTTGGAGCAGACATTATCAAAGAACGCAGATTTAATCTGACTTTTAAGGTAAGCTATGTTAAACAGAGTATATTATGTTTTTATCTATTTATCCTAGTAATAAAATAAATATAATTAAATAAACCCATGATTTTTTGTCTTACTCCCCGGGGTACTTCCAATTAGCTGGATTACAGGACACGACACGGTCCCAGTCATTTATTTTTAATTATTACCTTCATTTATAGACCTAAAAAAATAACCTACTACCAAAAAACATAAATAATGATTTTTTTGTGAAACCTTTCAAATATGCCCTTTTTGACCAACGACATTTCAGAGTAAATGTGTAAATGTAGCATGTTCAAAAATTTTGAAAAAATGACTGGTTCAAAAGTGAGTAAAATACTAATTTAATGTATCTGATGGATGAATTATTTATTAGTTCTCACCATATGAGCGGGATGGAGAGGGAGTGTGTGGATGTGTGGAAGGAGGCCTGTGGAAGGTGGGTGGGTGGGGCTCGTCTGCATTCGTAGAGCTGCTACTGCCATCACCGTCATCCCGTCTCAGCCCTGCACCGCAAGCCCGACACACACCTGACCTCTCTTCATCCAGGTACAAGCATAATTCCTTTCGACACAGACCATATAATAAATAACCCTTAGTTACATGTTTCAAGAATTATGAGTTTATCATCTTTTAATAGGACTTTTTTAATATAACATTGAAAAAACATTGAGTGAAGGTGAAAAAGAACACTAGACACATTACATTATATGACAAGGCACTCTATATATCATATAGTACCCCCTTCACAGCAGACCTGCGTACTCAGCGAATTCCCAAATCCATTATATATTAATAATAATATACAGTGGAACTTGGTTATAACGTCATTGAAGGGACCACACAATTAATGACGCTATATCAGAGTGACGCTATAAAAGTAGTTACATAATTTTAATTTAAAACCGAGGAAAAATAGGGAAACACATTTTTTACATGAAATTAAGACATTTAATGAAGGTAATTTGAAATACACCGTAAGATTATGTTTATGACTGACTGACTATACTATATAAATTTGAAAATATTGCAATGAAGTTCGGCTTGGTGAATTCAACTGTTAGTTCGATTTTAAAAAACAAGCCCGAACACACGTCTGCTATCTTACGTCCCTCCTCACACGCTCTTATAACTCACACCTTTTCTTCAGCAAAACCTTTCTCTTAACACTTATTTTTCAATACTGTATTCGTAAATTAAAATAACGAAAAACAAACTGTAAAAGACATACACTGAACTAACGATATCTGCACGAACTGTAGGTACGTACGAACGGCATCACAGTGCTTTGATGCGACGTGAGTCACTGACACTGACCTTGATGACCGGCGACAGCGGATATAGGGTAGGGGAGGGGGTTGGGGTGGTTAGCGGTAAGACAGCAATAAAATGCTGTTTCTAAAAATAGAATGTAGCTAAACAATAGCCGCAGCCCTCACGTTGCACCACCGACCGAACTTTCTCTATTTAGCTATATGTTGCCTTCATCTCGGCCCGATTTTCTTGACGTTATATACGAGGTTTGAGAATTTACTGACGATATATCCGAGGTTTTTTCATATGTAAATACATATAGTTTGGCGGGACCTAAAAATAAATGACGTTATATCCGAGTTGACGTTATGGCCGAGGCCGCAATAACCGAGTTGCACTGTATATGACAAGTTTTATCAATATCTGTAAATAAATATGAGAGTTATTTGCCTATTCTCAATTATATTAACACGGTGTTACTACTTCTCTATAAATTCCTATTTGTCTCTACTAACTTTGATATACTTTTATAATTCAAATGTCATTTGTTTTAAAAAATAATATGATTATTGTTTACATTTTGTAAATACATTAGATTAAGTCTTTCTGATCTAAGCCTTTTACTTTTTTTAATTTTTATTACCTACTACCTGTGTCCTACTAAATATTAGATTTTATCACGTCCTCTGCCAGTATGAAAGTGGTAGGGGACGAGAATCACGATGGTGGGGGGTAGCTAACATTGGTCCTTTGAAAGAAATTGATAATAAGCCTATGGTTGAAACAAGAATGGATAAAAGAAGACCTGAAAGTAGGGTAGGCCAAGATCCTGGGGTGGATACTCAAGAAAAACGGAGGATGAAATTCAAGAACTGATTGATTTGCAAGATTTAGAGAGAAAAAGAGAACAAATAAAACAAGAATTCAGAATAAAATAACTTGAAAAAGAAAAAACAAAAATGGAATTTGAAAATAAACCCAAAGAACTGGATAGATTGAAAGTTTTACGATTAAAGGAAAAGGAAGTTGGAAAACCAAGTTCAACACGATGTGTATCAATTCTATCAGGATTTTGTGATGCATCATCTCATTGTAGAACTGCGGACTGGATCACTCTATCAAACACATCACAGAGACAGGAAGTAACAACGGGGGACGTTCAAATTGAAGAGGAGACAGCTCTTCCCGACATCCCATGTAAGGAACCAGAACCAAGCAGAACAGTAAGTCCAACATTGCCTATTTTGAATTACAATCAAGTGAATTTAATGTATCTAAAATACATTAAATTCCAATTATTAAGGAATTATTATTGACAAGGACAACTTGAATCTTAAAACTTTGTTTTCTAGACAACTATTATCTAAAAAAGTTCCTATCCTTGATGGAAACCCTGTTGAATGGCCTCGCTTTATTTCAGAGCTAAAGCAAACTTCATCACTATATGAATTCACTGATGATGAAAATCTAATTAGGTTGTGTTATGCTCTGAAGGAAGAAGCTAGAGAATGTGTAGTCCCTGTTAATGGTACGGGAACTTAAGTACAGTTTTAGCTCGCTTAGAGAATAAATTTGGAAGTTCAGAACTAATAATAAGTAACTTAATTGGCAAGTTAGAATCAGTAATGTTGAATTCTGATAAAGCTGAAAAACGAATGCAATTTGGAAAAATTAGCTGACCATATTGAAAACCCTGTTAGTACTGTAGAATTACTAGATAAAACAGAGTACTTATTTAATCCCATATTGTTGAACCAATTGATAAGGAAACTAAATAACAGTTTAAGGTTGGAATGGGGGAATATTTAACTGAATTAGGAACTGATCTTTAAAATCTAAAGACATTCAGTATCTGACTGCGTAAGAAGTCAGACGCACTTTTACTTGTGAATGTTTACGTTTCTCAACATAAAAAATATTAAATAACAACTTATAACAGGAATGCCCTAGATGTAAGCAATGTAGGGGTAAGACGTTATGGCAATAAACTAAGTTTTGTAAATAAGTGTTTATTATGTAAGGACAAACATTCATTGTTTCAATGCAAACAATTTAAAAACCGATCAGTCGATGCACGGATCAAGTGGGCATTATCAGAGGGAGTTTGTTTTCTTTGTTTGAAAAAGGTGATACAACAACTAGTTGCAATAGTAAAGAAAGCTGTAAAAAATTTTAAAAAACGGCATAATACATTTTACATTTACCAAACAATTTTGAAACTGGGGCTAGTAATATGATAAACTCACTCGATAAAGACAAAGTTTTGCTACAAATTCTTCCAGTTAAGCTTCATGAGTCAAAGGGAGATATTGCAACTTACGCCATCTTAGACAGATGACATTAACACTAGTAGAAGAAGAAATTGCAACTAAATTAGGTGTTGAGGACTTTCTTCCGAGTTGAAAATGCAATGGTCCAATGATGTAACTAAATCTGAGGAATGTTCCAAAATAATTTCTCTCTAAATGTTTCTGGTCTTGAAGGTAATGCTAAAAAGTATTATTTAAATAAGGTAAGAACAATAAAAAAATTACACAGCTGGCTACTAAAAAATCCTTTTTATTTAGTTACAGATTTTTTAAACTGAAAAAAAACATTGTAATATAGAACAGGTTAAGGATGTCTGTACTGTTTCTTTACCATTTCTCTACTATTTCCTTGCTGTGATTTTTTATTATTATATTATTTGACAATTGCTGATACATATACAGTGGAACTTGGTTATAACGTCATTGAAGGGACCACACAATTAATGACGCTATATCAGAGTGACGCTATAAAGAGGTTACATAATTTTAATTTAAAACCGAGGAAAAATAGGGAAACACATTTTTTACATGAAATTAAGACATTTAATGAAGGTAATTTGAAATACACCGTAAGTTTATGTTTATGACTGACTGACTACTCTACTATATAAATTTGAAAATATTGCAATGAAGTTCGGCTTGGTGAATTCAACTGTTCGTTCGATTTTAAAAAACAAGCCCGAATACACGTCTGCTATCTTACGTCCTTCCTCACACGCTCTTATAGCTCACACCTTTTCTTCAGCAAAACCTTTCTCTTAACACTTATTTTTCAATACTGTATTCGTAAATTAAAATAACGAAAAACAAACTGTAAAAGACATACACTGAACTAACGATATCTGCACGAACTGTAGGTACGTACGATCGGCATCACAGTGCTTTGATGCGACGTGAGTCACTGACACTGACCTTGATGACCGGCGACAGCGGATATAGGGTAGGGGAGGGGGTTGGGGTGGTTAGCGGTAAGACAGGAATAAAATGCCGTTTCTAAAAATAGAATGTAGCTAAACAATAGCCGCAGCCCTCACGTTGCACCACCGACCGAACTTTCTCTATTTAGCTATATGTTGCCTTCATCTCGGCCCGATTTTCTTGACGTTATATACGAGGTTTGAGAATTTACTGACGATATATCCGAGGTTTTTTCCTATGTAAATACATATAGTTTGGCGGGACCTAAAAATAAAAGACGTTATATCCGAGTTGACGTCATGGCCGAGGCCGCAATAACCGAGTTGCACTGTATCAATGGCAATAAAGATTTTTTTTTTTTTAAAGATGGCAAATAAAGATTTCTTATTCTTATATATTAAACAACAATGGCAATATCTGAAAACATGATCATGTATGATCAGGAATCCGATCAGGGTTTTGTATAGAGGTGTGCGGATAGCCGAATAGTTGGATGGGATTGGATATCAGGCTCTGATCTGATTGCAATATAAGTATCGGGTAAAGTCCTATAAAATAATATCCGAACTTTCAGATAGACTGTATAAAATGAGCATTAAAAGCTAAAGATAAAAGCAAAACTTTCCATTAGAGATTAAGTCGGCGATTTGGAACATCTTTGATCAAATGAAGATGTTGAAGCAGATGACAAAATTATGCAATTTATATGCATTCCTATTGGAATGTAAAATCGTAATTTGGTGGTCTGAGGATGCGGATGATTTTTGATTCTTGAACTCGATCGATAGTTGCACCGAGTATCAGATAGTGGTTTGATATTGTTCTGCATAAAATATGATTTCGGCTACAAAAAACCTTGAATTGTTGATTTAATATTTGGTAACAAAGCTCAACCATCATAATAGCTCGTTTTGCGACGGTATTTGCAACAAAAATAATATACTACTTCATTTTGATGTTCTAGGATCAAATTAAACTTGAACTATTTTGATATAATGGACTATATTTAGTTATCGCATTCTCAAGTTCTCCGGGTTTGAACGATACGATAAGTGTTGCCAAATTTACAATTGGCCTATTTCGCCCTTCAGTGTTCACATAACAAACAAATTTTCCTTCTGTCCTCCTGTTTTCCTTTCTTTTTCATTCTGTATTTTCTATATGACACGTCATTAGTTTTTAAATGGTGCATTAAATGGTGGTGGTATTAGATAATTTTAACATGAATTACTAACTAGATTACCAACTAGATAATTTCACAGGTTTTAATATTGTAACACAGTCAATCGGGGTACTCTATCTGGCCGATATTCCAAATCTGCGCCCGTGCACAGTCCTTGGTTTGATAGTCAGCGGCAGTGCTGTCACTGCTTTTTCTAGTTCCTTTATCACCGATGTTACAGAAGAACCATATCGGTGACTTTGTCACCGGTACAGAAATATTGCACATCCCTACCAATATGCAGATAGCCGATGACAAGCCAAAATTGTCTGTCAATACCTGGTTCTTTGTTTAATGTGATTTGTTTTTATCACTGTAATAAATAAAATAGTTGAATCATGAAATAAATTTAAGGATTATTATTTATCAATTTATTGATGGTTTATATAACTGACCTTTAACAACTGTTGATGTAATTTATTGGCGAATTATAAGGTTTCTGTTCATTTCATTTATGTATGTATTAAAATTTGTTACTTTTAAAAGCAGTAAAGTAAAGATTTTTTGTTTCTTGTTCAGCCTAATGAAGAAATCATGATTTTTTTAATGTCCAATCTAATAACTTTGATAATAATTTTTTGGTTTTTTGTAATTTATTCTTAGATAAGTGTGATTCAACTGAACTCTAACTATCCGATCTGAAAAACACTGTACTATCCGCACACCTCTAGTTTTGTATAAACCAGATTCAACTGCATTAAATATTTTGACCATTTACCTTCAGTTCTAAAGTTGTCCTTTATTAGTTCATGCTGTTTAGTGTCGAGTTCCCTCAGTTTGGTCTGATAAGCTGACACTTCTTGTCGCATCACAGACGCTGTGTAACGGCCGAACCTCTGCCATTCCCTTGCCAGCTTGCGACCCTGAGCATTTCATGTTGATTGAAATATTTCCAATTATTAGCAATAAAATAGTCAAAAATTTTAAATAAATATTTTAAAAACTTGAAACTTAGTAGCTTGGTTTTTTTCTTTTTTTTACAATGATCTATTTTTTTCTAATAAACCTTTTTTTAAGAGTTTGTGGTTATTATTTTTATCAATTATTTATGTCATCTTTACAATAAAAAAACTATTTTGGATTAAAGGGGCTAAATTATTGTACAAGACTCAGTTCTTTCATAATTTGGGACAATAATATTGGTGGCAGGGGATAAGGGGTAAATCACATCCAGAAATCCCGAAAATCCGAACACGTTCTCGGGAAAACAAAATACCCCCATCGCAGCTGACCTGTGTACTCAGCGAACTTTCTAAGCAATAATAATATATAACAGGTGTGATCAATATCCGTAATAAATAAGAGAGTTTGCCTATTAACGTAATATTAACATGGGAAAAAGTATGGCGTCTTCTCTATAGTACACTGAAAGTAGACATTTTTACTATAATCTATTTTTTTTTACCATATAACAAGTTTTATTAATATCTGTCCACATATAAAGGAGTTTACTATTCTCTAAATGATTAGCATGGGAAAAGAGTAGACCTAAGCAGGTTAGCTGCTATGATAAACACTGAATGATAAATGCTGATAAACTATGAACACGATAACTTTGTAAAAATGGTCTGATTTAGACCAAATTTGGTCAACATGTCACATGGCTACATTTTCTTGGACGAGTTGTAATCCAGAAGTATCAGTAAACAGGAATGGGTAGTTTGGGGTGTTTACTACTCCAAAAATGAGTTTTTTGTTTTTCATATGTAACTTAAAAATTTTTTATTTTATCTTTCACCATTACTCTAATGGTGAAAGATAAAAAAGCTTAAAAAACTACACAGTTTAGTCCCTTAAAGTTTTTCTCTATCTCCAACAGTTACAGAGATGTTAAAAAATCTAAACACAGTACGTGGTATTGTAGGACAACAATGTTAATCTTATGGAGGATAAGGAAAAATTAATATTTCACTTATCAATTATATTTTTGGATGAAACTTGGTATTTACCTTCATGTGTTTGAGAACTTTCGCTTCAAATGCTTAAAAATCATAATTTATGTGTTTATCATGGCAGCTTACCTACATACTCTTTTCCTATGTTAATCATATGGAAAATAGGCGAAACTTTAAAGTTTTGCTCTATCTCCAGTGGTTACGGAATATTAAAAATTCTGAACACAGTATGTTGTATTTTGGGGCTCTCATGTTAATCTTATGGAGGATAAAAATTATTCTAATTATGGACAAAAATATCAGGAGTATAAATAGAAACTGTGATATATTTATTGCATTTATTAATTGTCTAAAAAATAAGCCCCATGTTATAGTCCTAACAGAAGCATGGATGGTAAATAATGAAGAGACTACACTTTATAGTATTAATGATTTTAATGTTTATTCTTCTTGTAATTCTAATTTGCGTAGCAGTGGTGCTATCGTTTATATTCATTAATCTATCTCCTCAGTTTTTGTGAATGTGTTATTGAGAGTTGTGATACTGTACTGATTTTTTGTAATTTATCGAAAGTTAATTTCTATATCCTGGGCTTATACCGTTGGCATTTATCTAACTAAAGGGATCTAAATTCAGGAGCTATCTCAAATGTTGTCTAGTATAAAATGCCATGATATTTTATGCTTGGGCAATTTTAATATAAATGTCAAGATAGATAATATTGAAACTGATTTTTATCTTGACATTGTTTCAGATCTGGGTTTTGAACAATTAATTGATATTGACACTCGTGTCCAAGGTAATTCTTCTTCAGTTATTGATCACATGTAATTTAGGTCTAGATTATACAATGCAACCAAAATATCTATAATAGAATCAAATATAACTGATCAACTGAATAGCTTGTTTAGTTAATTATTATTTATGTATAAAATAAGTGAATAATACTTCAAGCTTCTATGTAGATTATAATGAATTAAAAACTAAAATTGTTAAAACTGATTGGAGTGATGTATTAGAAACATTAGATGTTGTTAATTATGCTTATGAACTGTTTTGTTTTGTGCCAAACTTTTAACTTTGATTGATAGCTGTACAATTTCACGAATTAAGCATTTAAAAAATAATAAAATCCTTAAACCTTGGATGAATGCTGGTTTTGCTCAAGGCTTTCACAGTTAGAGATAAATTATTCAAGCTACAAAAAGAAATCCATCCCAAAAAATAGAGATAAATTTATTAATTATCAGAACAAAATAAGATATTGGATTAAGGTTGCTAAGTTTACATATTACTGAAATAATAAATACTATGCTGATTACCAGGAGAAATCTGGCTTTATTCGACTAAACATTACATGGAGTTGAATTGTGAATAATAAAGAATATAAACAAAACAGTTGACATTTGAAACATATGATACAAATATTAATAATTACAAACAGGTAAGAGGAATTGTATTATATCAATTATCTTAAATTATTTAATGCTAATTTTAAGGATAGTAGGAAGCAATGGCGAGTAATAAACAGCATTGTAAAAGGTCAAGGTTCAAAACATCCTGATATATTGCTTAAGAAAGAGGGTTCTCTTATTAGTAGTGATAGAGATGTAGCCAATATTTTTAATGAATATTTCATCCAAGTTCCTGAAAGAGTTGCTGCCTCATGTGAAGATCTGTCTGTCCTCTATTTTAGCTATTTATGAATGCTTTGGCTTATTTATTTAAAATCCTGATCCAATAACAATAATTTTTAATACATACAGTATGTTTCCAGATTCCATATTTTAGCATCTTTCAATTAGAATTCAAGTAGAACCTCGATTATCCAGGGGCGGATCAACCGAGCGGCGGGTTAACCAGGGTCCAAAACTGGCTAAAATTTATTATTTTAAAAGAAATTTTTCACTGTCAACTTTCCCATGAAAACTGTTTTTAAACTGAACTACGTGACAACATTACTCTATGCTAACGTAAAATTATTTTTAAAATAAACTGAACATTACTATAATATTTTACTGAAAATATTCTGGGAATCAGCTAAAGAGTAGATAACCACAAACTTGAACAAAAATAAAATATCAATCAACATTCTGACTAAATAAGCAAGTGCCAGACTATCAATATTTCTTCATTACACAGCTGTTCACAACGCAACTCAGTATCTGATTGGCCTATGGCCATGACGACACATGCACTAGATTGCGCACTAGATACTGCGCATGTGTGTGGGCGGGGAGAGAGAAGACAGACAAAGGAAGAGAGATAAAGAATGAGACTGTCGGAAGTCGAACCTCTCCCCTCACCCGAGTTTTGTTTGAAGAAGGTCTGACTTGTTTTTTAGTAGTCTTTTTTTATTATTCTTTCGATGAGTTACAGTTTTGAACTAGAGTTTCAATTCATTTCATTAAATCTATTGTTTAAATTTAACTGTTAGTTTGTCTACATGTTGTAATATTTTTAATTAAATTTGTTCTAAGTTGTGTATAGTCTTTGCAACAATGTCAAATAGTGGTTTGCATGTGATGATAACGAACTGCCTGCATTCAAAGTTATCAGTGACGAAGACCTCTTTAAAGCGTGTTGACAACTAACGATGTATACCATCGTTAGTCGTCAACACTATAAACATAGTTGTTACACGATGTATAAACCAGCGTGGTTTTTACTTGAATACTTTAAATTATTTTCCTCATTCCGACTAACCGTGTTTTCAGTTATCCATGCCCCCTCTCCCGCTGATTACCCCGGATAATCGAGGTTCTACTGTATATAAAATTACGCCTGTAATGGTAAATTCACCCCAAAAGAAAATTGAAAATTGAAATGATAAAACACAAAACCTCAACTATTTTCATAAGCAACAAAGCAACATAAAATGTCAAAGGACCCTTCTCTTACCTTCTGTCTGTCATCATCGAGGAAGCAACACAAATCGCGTAACTCCTGATTATCATCGCTGAGACGTTGATTCGCTTCTTTTAACTGCCTCAGCTCAGATGCCATTCGCCGTGTCTATGACATAAAAGCAATATAATAGTTGTTACCGTTATTAAACAATTGTTAAGGAATTGCATAAGAACATATAGGTGTTCAAGACAGAATAACACTTGATCATTTCAACGACAATTAAATAAAATAAAAATTAAATTACTGGAGCTAAAGTTACAATGAGTTATTTTGACAAGCCCTATAAACTAAGAAAGGGCTTATCACATCAAGATTTTGTATTTCTTCTAAAAGACCTTATCAGCAAAAAAATCAGATATGTACATCAACTTTCCTGAAAAATAACAAACAACAACTCAGGGCAAGACAAGGAGCCTTGTCAAGTAGTTACAACTACCCCCTGACAGACATTGAGATATCACCAGCAGATGAAAAACTGCTGGAAAATTTTTTTTAAGTTTTAATATGTCATATTCATTCATTTTTCCTACAAAAGTATTCAATGGATTAGTTACATAATTTATTTATGATAATCTTATAACGAATATAAGTAGAGACCGCATTTATGTAAGTGGGGTAATAACTATGCTTTTTGTACATTCAAATCCTGGAATTTAAAGAGGAGTAATATAAAACAGTATCTATTCACAAAAGAAAAACTTACTTAAATTTACTTACTTAAAGAAAAACCAAAGAGAGATTTTTCAAACCAAAATAAATTGTTATTTAAAGATTAAATAAGCAAAGAAACCTGGAATAATGTATATTTTGTGCCAGATGAAATAACTTGTGGCGTATTCCACAACATATTAATGTACAACTTTAATCTGACATTTCCAAAGATGTGGTTTAAAGTTGCTAGTAGAGCTACCACGTCTAGAGCGTAGACTGAAGCTTTAATCCCTAAGAGGTTTTTGCCAACATATCTCATCAGCTATTTAAGTGCCAAAAAAGGGCCCCTGAAGTGTTATAACGTTTCCCGGTATTACAACATTCTTTGCTTCGATATATTGTAGTTGTTCGTTCACACAGATCACAGCTAGAATGTGTCAGCATTCACTTATGAACTAATTCCTGACACCTTTATTTTTGCAAGCGACATTATAGACGACTTGAAGCTATGCAGTGCCCAGTTGTTTGTTTACATCTTGGGACAACTGTAGCGGTTATTATCGCCGTGTTTGTTTATTTGTTTTAACATTGTATGATGTAAGTTTATTTAGTTTTAGATTATTATGACCTGCCAATATTTTGTTTTATAAGTGCACTAGCTGACCCGGCCAACTTCGTAACGCCTGACAGTAAATACATGATAACTCTAAGATTGGCCGTGTTCAGAAGTCGAATAGCATTACGGCTTCATAGTGAAAGGTTATATATTCTGGGTCGTGGCATAGTGAATAACAATACTGAAACGTTAAGACATATTAATAACATTCCCATACAAGAAATAAATCTGAGTGGATTAGTTCACAATTTTCAAATCCAATCCAAACCCAAACCAAACCTAACTGAAATACGGCTTTTATAGGAAAGATATACGACAGCTGATTATAATAATAAACGTAATATATAAACATTGTAATTATTTTTTATTTGGCCAACATATCAACACGTGACTTTAAATCAGACAGAAAATAAAAATATAAATACATAATACCCAAAACCGTAAACTATTAACGTGGCGAATAAAGCTGTTCATGTTGTACAGTACATATTTACTTCATAGTTTTACATTAATGAATGATTCAGATGGCATTGGATAATAAAGAATATTGCTAATGGAAAGTAAACCAATCAGCTGTAGCTAAGAAATCAAATGTTTTCATTGTAGACATTTTGTAAACAAACTTACTCTCCATAAGGTTAACATTAGAAATTGAAAACGCCATAAAATGTACACTTATGGGGTATTCGAAAATATTTTTTCACTAAAACCTTCCCGGACACATATAGAGCAACTTCCTAAAATTTCATGGCGATCGGATGAGTAGTTTGACAACGCATAAAGGACATACAGACAGACATACGTACACTCAATTTTATATATAGAGATTACAGTTTATTTTTTCTAGTAATCTATGCCTATAGTGTGAAAATGAAAAATGAACAATAAAATTAAAAATGTAACTTTATCTCAAATTGTTGTTACAGTAGTACCTCGTTTATCCGGATTAGCTGGGGCCGGACATGATCCGGATAAACGAAAATCCGGATAAACCGGACACAGTTGGGATATGAAAAATAACAACACATACAGTACTGGAATACAGAAACTTACCATTTATTCGGCAAAAACACACATTATACTATTTTACAAGACGCAAACGGGAGTACAGTATTGAACTTATTTTGTAACAAAAAAATCGTCTATTTTTCTTTGCTTTACTTTTGTATGGCGTTTAACCGCAGCACGATCACGCAAACGCTTGATCACCAAAAGTTCAGCCGGTGCAGTGTCTGGCTGCCGCTCCAAGTACGTCATAATGTTCTCCAGCTGTGACATGGCCGCCGCATGCGTAATCTCTGGCTGCGTGTGGCTCGCCTCACCTTCCTCCTCCTCGCTGTCGCTGTGTTCTTGCTGAGTGGACGAACATGATGCAATAATCTCCTCGTCTGTCATAGCATGTATCCCCCGTCATTGTCGTCTTCTAACCAAAGCTGGATATCTTCCATTTCTAAATCTGAACAGCCGTCAATTTGGTTAAACATGCCAAGGAACTGCTCCTCAGAAACCGAAAAAGTCGGATCATCGGGATCACACTCAGATGACTGTGAAGTGTCACCGTCTGCTCCATTCTTTGGTTTGCAAACAGTAGGCCATATTTTTTTCCATGACTTCTTAATTGTTTCCTCATTTACGTGGTCCCATGCATCAGCGACCATATAGATAACGTCTTTGACATTAATTGACTTCAACAAAGAAATCACATTCAATTCTCCTTCTTCTTCAATCATTTGGCTGAGAAGATTTCTCCGGTAAACACGTTTAATATTTTCCAGCACCCCCTGATCCATAGGCTGCAAAAGCGCCGTGACATTTGGTGGCAAAAACTTCACTTTAATATCGCCACTGACCAGTTCTTCTTCATCAGGGTGGGATGGAGCATTGTCCAAAAATAGTATGGCTTTTTGTGGAAGATTGTTTTTCTCTAAATACTTTTTCACATCAGGGACAAAGTTTTTGAAAAACCAGTTCTTGAAAATTGTTCCTTCCATCCACCCTCTTTTTTGATTTTCATAAATAACAGGCAGGGACGCACGATTCACATTTTTCAATGCGCGGGATTTTTAGACTTCCCGATTATCAGTAGTGGTAGTTTATGTTTCCCAGAGGCATTGCTACAAGCCATTGCTGTAAGACGATCTTTACTTTTTTTAAAACCTTTTGCTGATTTGTCAATTTTTGAGGCTAGTGTTTTGTTTGGTAGAACACGGTAGAATAGACCAGTTTCGTCTGCATTGTATATCTGGTCTGCTGTAAGGGTTTCAGACGCAATAAACTGTTCAAACTCTTTTTTGAACCTTTCACTCGCCACTGCATCACCAGAAAGGCTTTCACCAGTTACAGTTAACTGTCGGATGCCATGACGTTTTTTGAAGCGATCCAACCATCCTTGACTAGCTTTGAAATTTGGTTCAGGGTTTGGTAGCTTACTATTGAGGCTAACAGCTTTTTCGGCTAAAATCGGTCCAGTTATCAGCACACCACGTTCACGTTGAGAGCAGAACCACACAAACAATACTTCATCCAACTGTACGTTTTTGGCTTTCTTGGCAGTCCCTCTACCCTCTAAACTGTCTTTGCTCATCATTTTCATACAGAAGTCTTCAATTTGATTCCGATTTTTTTCCCAATCAGATACAGTTGATGTCCCCACGCCCAGTTCTTCAGCAATTGATTTGAGTGATTCACCTTTGTCGATTCGATGCAAGGTATCTAGTCTTTTGTCCATTGTGACAACAACTTTTTTCCGTTTGGTCGCCATAACCAACACACAAATTTTAACACCTTCAGCAGGACGCACACAACACCGCACGAGGTACACTGACTCAGAGTTACTGAGCAACTGCTGTTCGCGCCACTGGCAGTGGAGGGGAGAGGGCGACGTGCCACTGGCAGTGGAGGGGAGAGGGCGACGTGCCACTGGCAGTGGAGGGGAGAGGGCGACGTGCCACTGGCAGTGGAGGGGAGAGGGCGACGACCTTTCAAGAAAGATAAAGTCGCAACGAACGGATGCGTCATTCATTCTTACTGTACTGTACGTACTGCGCTATATATTGTATCTACGCATTTCCTACACTCTTATAAACAAAATATTTACGATCAAAGTACATATTTAAGTTTATTGAAAGTACAGTAATGTGAATGTTATGATTAAAAATGTTATTTTTACGCTGAAAAATCTAATATAATAGGGCATTTTATGTGCATTTTGGTCAAAAATTTTGATCCGGATAAATCGGAGATCCGGATCATCGGGGTCCGGATAAACGGGGTTCTACTGTACTTAAAAAAGGTTTAGTTAATGTTTTTACCCATAGATATTCTTTTCTTAACATAACCAATATTTTGAAAAAATACATTGTTCGGATTAGAGGCACAAAAATACCAGTTAAGGGTTTAAACAAAAAGGAAAAAAAGAAATTATAAACTTAGTTAAAGTAATAGAATTAAGAATTCTACTGTGCCCAAATTAGTAGGTGCCTATTAGAATAATGTTGTATAGAGATGAAATATTTCAATATAAAAAGCAATATGCTTACAAGAAAATTTTAACCCTTTCAGTGCCAGGAGTTACCCACATAGCGTGTGCAAGAAATGCCAGGTTTAAATGAGCAGTTTTTAGCTGTTTGAGAAAAACTGTCATTGTTTTATTATTTATTGATGAAAATGGATACTTTTGGTTTTGTTTTGTTCATAAATGAGTTAGGTAAATGGAACAGATAAAATAAATATACTTAATATTTTTATTCATAGAATAAATTATGAAAAACTATTACTAAATTAATATTTTATAGTGAATTTTTCAGTTTGAAGTAAAATAATTGCCAGTACAAAATTCCTTATGCTTAAAATTGAGTATTTTTGTTGAACTATACTTAGTTTTGTACATAAATGCAAAAAGTTTGAACATTTATCTTCAAAAATAAAGTTTTTGTGATTATTTTAGAAAATATCGTAAGTTTTGGTTTTTCCATAAGTTACTGAAACTATTAATCACCCTTGAAAATATTTTACATTAGACATGGAATTTGAACTTGTTCTATAGCTGAGTAAATGAATAAAATGATTCAAACTATTAATTCTGCTTATTACTTTCAAGAGTTTCTGATTATCAGGATCAAAATCTGGATCACTGTCCATTTTGTGAAAGCCTAAACTTGACAGCTCATCACTCCCACTCAAATTACTCATGGAAAAATTACTATCACCTTTTTAACACTCTATGAATTGTTTTATCATTGACAGGTGAATCAATACACTCAATTTACAAAAGAAACTAAACAAACAATAATAATAACCTCAAACTTCCTAAGTCTCACTGCTACCTAAACAAGTAAACAAACAACAGAAGTTGATGTGGACTGCAGTCAAAAATACTTAGAATAACATTTTAACTTTAATAATTATATTTAATGTGCTCTTTATATCCTAAACACAAATATAAAAAAATTTTTTTGTTCAAAAAAGTTAATTTTTTTTTGGACGTCCGTATATACGGACGCTGGCTCTTCTTGCACGTTTTGCCGACGTCCGTATATACGGACGTTGGCACTGAAAGGGTTAAAATCTGACGGTATTAGTAAAAATGTCTCGAAGATTATTGATTCTGAAATTGTAAGAAATCCAATGAGCTGAAATAATTAATTAATTAAATTAAAATAATCCAATACTATAATACGAGCAAGGTTTGTATATATATATATATATATATATATTTGCACACGGATCTCGAAAACGGCACCGAGGAATTTCTTTAAATTTTGGAAATAACTAATTTCCGAGTAGAAAATAAGTTCTAGATAGGTCTAATGTCCAGGAAAATTCGTGTTTTACTGTAATATTAAGTTTAAAATCTAAAAATTTAACATTACGCTTATGGAGAATAAAATGTAAACAATACAAACCAAAACAGCTGTTTATAACCGTTTGACAGTTCTTGATTGAAGACTGCGGGGAACAATATAGAGGTTATGCATTAATATTTATTTTATGAATTAAATAAATGCAAAATTATCAGGTTACTAAACAATTTGTAAAAACTTAAGGATAACATAGCTGTCCGAAATAAAGCAGAAAAAAGTATTTCCAAAATCTTCCGTGTTTTGATAGAAAACGTATTCGTTGTATTGCTTGAAGCCACTGTAACAAACCAATTAATTGATGTAAATTGAATTTCTCTTTTGCTTTTCAATCCTCATTCCGTTTATAACAAAATCAGTTGATCACAGGCTAATAATAACGGTATGGATAATTAAACAGTAAATGATCGGCTTTGGCTAAAAGACGTTAAACGGCATCGCTCAATTGACTAACGTCGTAGCCGAGTGGTAGCGTGTCGGCCTCAAGAACTATAGGCCGCGAGTTCCATTCCTACCAGGGGCGATACTTTTTGTTCAGTGCTATATTAATTATGGTGTATTAAATCGGTTTTATTTCAACCACATAAATGTTTTCATTGGGCAGTAAATTTGTTTTAATTTTGCTAATTAACTTGTAAAAACATGTCTTATTCTATCCGAGCAAAGCTCGGTCACCAGGTAGTTGATTGTAGGAAAGTAGGATTGTAGGATTGTAGTTAATGTAGGAAAGGAGTTAGTTTGCGACCCTGACAAAATCTGCAGTTTTTATAGATTTTTTTACCAACCACATACAAAATAACATGACACTAAACTTAAAAAAATGCAAAACCAAGCCATTCGAATCTTGAGCATTAAGCAGCCTAGAGATTTTTGCAGATAAGTATTCTGAGATCTGAAGATTCTAACAGTGGTGACCTTTCATATTCTTTAAAGCGGTAAAAAAGTATCATAACTCCATCAATATGACACTAGGCATGCTTATAAATATTGCCAACCTACCACAGCCAAGCATTCAGAGAAGAAAACAAGCTTGATAAAAAGTAAGATGTGAGACCTCCTACCAGCCAACTTCAAGAGATGTGACAGACCACAGCACGAGAAATGGCGGCAGGATCGGCCCTCTTTTACTTTATCTGAATTCTTTCATTGTAACATTTAATATTTTATCTTGTAAATAACTTCTGAATTAATATTAATATAATTCATAGATATATCTCCAAAAAACAATGAAATTTTTATTTCTGACATCCTATTGCTCCCCTGATGACGAATTGAAGTGAGAACCCACCGAGATCTGTTTTGTGTGATTAAAAAATTAGAAATATAATAGGCCTACTAATTATTGAAAAAATTATATGATCTCTAAATGATAATGATCTACACACTAACCTGCTCAGCAGCTATCCTAGCAGCTTCTGCGTCTGGTTTACGTACAAATTTAAGCATGTCTGCAGGTGGTGGGGCAGGCGGGGGGAGATACTGTGGTGGACGAGGCTTGGTATCTTGCTGGTATGAGTTTTGATTATCTGTAGGTTGGTTCCTGTAACAGTTTCCGTTATTATGCTAGATTATCTTGATTTTACTTACTCTGTAAACTAGCTTAGCACAACCAAATTATTTTAAGTTGGTTAAATAATTTTTTCATTGAGAGCATTTGTTGCTAGAAATTAAAAATTTACTGCATTTATTAATTAATAAATGTAGTAAATTTATTATCCATTTTTGATTTATTAATTATCCCTTCTTGACTGTGCCGGTGGCGTCGTCCTGTAACCCAGCTACTGGAAGGTCACGAATTGTGGATAGTTGTGAGCTATGGTCAGTGGGTGTGGTGTTCTCTTGTGGAGATTAACGTCTACACTATTGAATTCGCAAAAACCATTCTCATAATTAGACCAGTTGGTAATTCAGAGGCAGTGGTTCGGATTCCAAGTTAAACTGTAGATCCCATAGATATGCCATTAACTGTTGGGGTATTAATCAACAGTCCTGTTTAACCCTTAACGTCCTGAGTGAACTTTTTGTTACACTCAGTCCTAAGTGCGGTCTCATAGAGTGCCTTTTTGAAAATATATTTTGTTGTACATTTAAGACAATCATTTTTTTACATCAATAGCAAATGTAGGCAGTTTTTCTTATCTTCTTCGGATCACATGTCTTTCTTTTATTCAGCTTATCACCAACAGTGTCGGGTTTAGGTTTCTCTACTACCAGTACTCGATGGATGCATGCTCGAAAGTTGATACGTGCCTCGTGTTCTGAAAACTTTGCTACAATTGTGTTTTTACCATCCAAGTAAATCCAATTCACTTATAAAAGTATCCTTGTACCAGTTTTCAATCATCTCTTTGAAATCCGTGTCAAAAACACACACAAGACAATGGGCCGGGTCGTGAATCTATCGCGTACCCTCCAGGGACCCGGCCTCACAGACCGGACCCAGGTTAAGGAACATTTCAGCCTTAATCAGCAACAAGATCACAATCATCCTACACTCGTTCCTCATTCATACTTGGCTTAAAATACCTACCTAGTACGGTCACATTTCAATAATCTTATCTAATCTATTAAAGAGAAATGAAATTTTATACAATTCTTTTAAGATGTGACAGGAGCAATTGTTTTCCAAAATAAATACAGTCTACTCCTGATTATGTGAGGCAGCTTAAGAAGACAATAGATTAACCAAGGACAAGGTTTATTGTATTTCATTCATAATATTACATAGGTTACACAATATAATACTTTTGTACTCAACTGTACAAAATTATAAATCCAATACTATAATACGAGCAAAGTTTGTATATACATGTATATATATATATATATATATTTCTCGAAAATATAGATCTCGAAAACGTCGCTTACGAATTTCTTTAAATTTTGGAAATAACTCATTTCCGAGTAGAAAATAAGTTTGACACAGGCCTAGGTCTAATGTCCTGGAAAATATCAAGTTTAAAATCTAAAATATTAACATTAGACTTATGGAGAATCAAATGTAAACAAAACAAATCAAAACATCTGTTTATAACTGTTAAGTGGTTGTTCATTGAGGATGGTGGTGAACAATATGTGAATAGAGGTTCTATTGAGGTTGGATTTATTTTATGTATGTAATAAATGAAAAATTATCAAATTACTAAACAATTTGTAAAAACTAAAGGGTAAAAAAACTTTGCAAAATAAAAGCAGAGAAAAGTATTTCCAAAATCGTTTGTGTTTTGATAGAAAACATATTCATTTTATTGCTTGAAGCCACTGTAACAAACAAATTAATTGGTGTAGATTAAATTTCTCTTTTGCTTTTCAATCCTCATTCCGTTTCTAACAAAATCAGTTGATTACAGGCTAATAATAACTGTATGATTAATTAAATAAATAAAATTAAATAAAAGTAACTTATATGATCAGCTAAAACAATTGAGGTTGGCTAAAAGGCCTTAAACAATGCCTCAAACTTAGCAGACGCCGAAGCTCAGTGCTAGCGCGAAGGATTCATGTGCCGAAGGTCATGAGATCGATCCCCATCAGGGGGCACTATATTTTTGTTCAGTGTTTATGCAAGTTAGTAAAAAGTGTTTATGAGTAAAAGTTCATTGAGTAATACATATGTTTTAATTTTGCTAATTAACTTGTATAATGCGTGACTTATTTTATACAAACAAAGCTCGGTCACCAGGTACTAAAATACTTAATTATATGAATAAAATAGCTTAATGAAGTTATCGGAATATTATAAAGTTAATTTATCTCTTGATAAATCATTACCTATCAATTTCAGCAACAGTTTGGAACTGTTTCCCCGAATCACCTATAGGCACAGCACTTGCACCGTCATGGGGATAACGGTTGACAGTTTTGGGTTGAGGTGGAGGTTGATAGCGAGGAGGCAACACACCAGAGTCTAATGGAGGGGCCTTCTTGGCAGTCAAAATACTGATTGACGGCTTCTTAATATTGCTGGACATGTCGTAAGATGGAACCGTCTCAACTCATGGGACTTGCGGGCAAATAACTGTAGGTACATTTCTTAATCTGCCCTCTAAATTTGCAATTCGCACTTGAATATCACCATTCATTTTCTGAAAGCATATTAGACGATATCAGAAAAATTAAATGAGCCATACAGCACTGATTCTTACATAGGTGTAGATAACAGGAATCTGTATAATCTTGAGTACGGTTATATAACCATTCAATTACAAATTACATATATAATTAGGCTGGTAATAGATTCAGTTGCCTTTGCAGCACTGAAGGTTTACAGAATTGAACATGGCAACTGAATTACTTTAACTATTTAGATTATTCTTGTCCTTCTTAAAACTTGTGGGAGAGAGGTACCACATAAGTTAAACTCTGATTTTTGATCCCTCAGTGGAACATATCTTATTTTACATGTTTAAACTAAATATTAGAGAAATTATTTACCAACAACAAACTAACCAAATTGTCAACATAATTTCACATACGTAAAACAATCCTCTATGCAGTCCACAATAACCAAGACATACACCAGCACAACACAAGGGTTCAGAAGCTTTGCCTTATCACTCCACCGTCTCAGTATGTTTGAAAAGATGCTAGCTCATAAAGGAGCTTTGTGTTATAACCATTTACCCAAGCAGCTTAACACTAACACTACCAGATATCCAAAACCATTGACATCATGGCAACAGGTCAGGCAGGCTATACTACACAGAAGCTGAAATGTTTTAAAAACAGCACAAGTGGTCTCACGAAACATGTAAATAAAGGAATAACTCGACTACTGTCAACCTATTAATATGGTACGAAAATTGATGGTATAACACAATGAAGGTCACATAGGAAAGTGGTCTAACAAGGCTAAAATCATATTTTAGTCCCGTTAAGTGTTTGAGCCCAAGGCAAAAAATTAAACATCTTTATTAAATTGATAGTGCTTGTACTTGTGGAGAAGATCAATGTTTTTAAATATTGGCGTCAAAACCAATGATTCTCTGTAATAAGTAAGTTACCTACCCATACCATTGTAGTAACTCATTCACCAAATAAACAATTGACACTGATGTTTCTCTTGTCCTACTTCTGCTAAGGCTAAGTAAACTACAGTAACACCACGCTCATGTTCAGAGCTACAACAGATAAGAGGTGTAAAATGAAAATACTCTGAAATATAAACTATTGGTATGGTATGTATCACAAATACATAAATCTAGAGATAAATTATAATACATGAAACGATAGTTAAAAAAATAACAAAGGATTGAAAGATTCTGAGATATCATATATGTACCCTTAAATTATACAGTTTTTGACGGAGAAAAGTATTATAAATTAAATGTTTTTTATTATTTAAATTAAAAGATTTTTAGCCACCGCCATTTTGAAAATAAAAATACCAAACTAAATGATACTTTGAGAATATTTTTCTCTTTAGCCATTATGTGTGCAAAATTTGGTTTCTGTATCTTAAATAAAATTATTGA